>KN838588.1:105816-145153 GCA_000827195.1 Laccaria amethystina LaAM-08-1 | reverse complement strand
TAGCTTTTTTCTAAACCATAAGGAGCTTTGGCGCACAAAAGAGCGCATCCAGCTTGAATCCAGATTCGGCCACTCAGTGAGCCTGTAGATTAGTCATGGATTGAGATAAGGATCCTTGCCTCAACGTCTTTCAAACCATGGACCTGGCAGCTGCATTATGATTCTCGAAATATCCCTGCAACAAATTTTCGCTCTCGTGCCCACCACAGTATCCCGGTACATTAAGTATGTTTGGCCTCCAAATCCTCCTCGAAACACTACGTGCCTTACCTGATACAATCTGATGGCCGACGCATGACACCATCGTGAAAGGACAAGGTGGACGGAGGGATGGAGGGGCAAGCGTACAGGGGCGGCCGTGTTGACTGAACAGGTTTATTGGGTCCGAGAAGCGAAAGCAGCCACAACACACCTTATTTGGACATCAGAGAAGATTTAGAATTTGGAGAGGGGGTACTGACCCCTCTTTCAGATGTCACCTTTAGAAAAGTTTAGAAAGCACTTGAAAAGGCCGCCTTGACGGATCTGGGACCTGAAACTGAGCGGCATTTCGGCAAGGGACCCTACATGTCAGAAATCTAGGTTTGAAAATTCAAGTTGGCCTTCTGGGAAGTCACCCATTCATTACCTAAATGTTGTTTTCTTGCTTTATCCTGCCCTATTGAAGCTCTGGGCTTGCTGGACTTTTAGCGCCTACCTGGGCCATTTTTTACACCTGGAATGGCCAGATTTTCGCTGAAGAATCCTCAGATCTGCCAACCTGGACAATTTTACAAATTCGGACAGAAACCATCAGCGTCGCCAGCAGATGAGCTCGGAGTCAAACTTCAGATCTCAGATTCCAAATGTACCTCACCAAGTCATAAGTTCGGAAGGAAGATGCCATTGGTACCTAATACTTTAAACAAGTCAAACGCGTATGCACGAACTGCATACAGCCATCACCTACCCCCCTTCATCTCAACCTCCCTCACATTCCTCAAACCCGTGTTCCAAGCCCCCAACTCCTTTTCCAGGTCCACAATGGCGGTCCTAACCAGAGTCCCCAACTCTCCTCCTTCACTCACAGCTCCAAACCCAACCATCACCTCCCCTCTCGTCCTCACCAACGTGTCATATGCCAACTTCAGCCGAGCTGGCCCTGAGGGCGGGTACACGGCCGCTGGAGGTATCCCAGACGCGGATAGTGTGTCTTGACCAGCTCGAACGACGTGCTTAGGCGCAGGTTCGTCGACGCTGAGAAGCTTGCCAAGTTCAGCAAGTGCAACGCCCCTCACAGGGTGCCCGTATACCAGGATCTGACATAGCCCTGTGCTGGAACGCGTAGCGGCTCTAACAGCTTCGTCTAGGTCCTCTTGTGCTCGAGTTTGTGCGGCTTCAGCTTGAACTTGCGGGGATTGTATCTCTTCATCTGCGCTGGCAGCGGACGGGGGCGAAGAGCTCAGATTGGCGATAAGTAAAGAGGTGTGTAGCCTCGACAGGCCGAGGAGGGGGTGAGAAGCTGGGACGAGACCAGTCGAGATCAGAATAGGTATGAGGTTCGTTGTGAGTTGCAAAGCTTTTGCCGGATCTGTGAAACTCGTCAGGAGAGAGAGCTACAAGATCAAGCAAAAGAGCAAACCTGAAAATTGCACTTTCTCAGCTTTTTCTAACCCTTCTTGACCGACGCGTAGCGCGTCCAAAACAGCGTCGGTATCTTTGAGCGGCGCTTTACATTTCTCGCATCGTGTCAGGCTGTTTCCTACGGCGACGACTCTCAGCTCACGATAAAAGATATAGCGAGTCACCAACCCTCAGTTGGCACCCTACATACCCCGCCACATTTCTTTGGGCACCACATCGCTTCTCTCCAGTCAACAGGGCTCGTTGGCGGGGGTGAGCACAAGGGACATTCGCAGACGAAGTGATACGTCTCCTTCAGAGCTTGCTGTCTCAATCCCGTGGGCAGTGTTGTGTCAATATAGGCAGTTAGAATCTGAAACACTTTGTCAAGACGGTTATCACCTGTTCCTGGAAAAAGCAAAACACACCTCCTCATCTGGGCCGATGTATTTGAGTGCGACGACTTGCATAAGGGGCTCGCCCTCCTTCGCCGAGCGGGGAAACACGATCACCGCGTTGGGGTCACAGGAATGGTTGATCAGTGCCACAGAGGGGGAAACACAGGCTCCAAGCGGGGTTAGGGTCGGAGATGTGATTGCAAAAGTATTGGTGGTAAACTGAGAGGTCAAGTAGGAACGTAATCGTAAGACAGACGGAAAAGATAAACATACCCGAGAGATTAGGTCCACTAGATCAGCCGTATTCTGCATACCGAAAGCTGCGAGCTCTTCTGGAGATGAAAGGCCCAGATAGCGAACCAGGGAATGAGCCAAAAACGTATGGAGCTGCGAGTCCCGGGCATTTGGGTCTTTTGCCAATGATGTCCGGTCTTATCGTAAGGAGTAAATATCAGAAGTCCTGATGAGGTGTAAGGGGTACCCACGAGATTGCATAGCGTCAATTTCCCTAGCCTAAAGACATGAAGGTGGTAAATATTCAACAATTGAGCTAACCAGCGCAAAAACGGCATACCCAAACACTAGCATCACCCATCTTTTGTCTTCTCCAGAGAATCCGAGCCAGACATCGGACACCATCGTTGGGAACGCGAGGCAGCGGAGCCGATGAATCCAAGAGAGACGAAGAAGATTCGGCGGCGGCGGACAGATTGGAAACCCATCTCTGCAGAGCGACACATTCCTGCTTGTGAAAGGTCCAATCTACCGACTGACACTTCTGTTGGCTCAAATTAGAGATAGAGTAGAGAACAGCTCGGTATTTAGGACCTACTGAATCGCAATAGAACACGACTTTGCAGATGGTACATCTCTTTAACGGCTCAGAACCAGGACCAAAGCAGCTGGAGCAGTAATCTTCCAAGTGTTGAATCGAAAGGGCTGCAACGTTGGGTTTTACAGAGAGAAGAACGTCGCCTAGCGTTGTAAAGTGGGTAAATAGAAATGTACGGAAACTCAAAAAAAACTCACCAGGCTTCCGGAGAAACTTGCTGAACACCCCTCGACCCCTTCCCTTCTCGTCGTTGGATACTCTTACTTCCAGTGCTGAGTTCAAAGACCTATAAAGGTCACCCGTTTCTATAACTGTTGTCACCGCCTGCGAGGTTTCTGCGTTTGAGATGTTTGCAGGGGAATCTGTGGTTGGAACGACGTCCGATGAACTCGACGCTACAGACCCATGTGACGTTGACCCAACGTACGACTTTGTTTCTCGCAATTTTCGTGCTGCCTTGAGCTTCGAGAACTCAGACATCGTCGTAGAGTGCACAGGAATAGGAAACGAAGGCTCAAGGGTAAGTATACGAGAGCTGACAACAAAAAACTTTATTTGTTACTTAAATAAATAATTGTTTGGCATAGCAATGATATCATCTGTGCAACTCGTCCCAAGCAATCATCACAGATGGCGCCCCGCAACATATTCAGTATCCCAGAGATCGTCCGCATCATTCTTGATCACTTTTGCGCACCCGAAAAAGATTTCGCTTTAGAGCGGCAAAGAAGGGCTACACTCGTTGCCGCTGCCTCTTGCACCAAAATTGTCTCATCTCAAGCCTTGGACATTTTATGGAGAGATATGACCTCCATTTTTCCGCTTTTCAAGGTCATACCAAGTTTTGGTTTACCCCACGGTTCCGGGTACAGGAAACACGTCAGTTCTCTCTTTTATCAATCCAAGCAACCCCAACAACCTGGCCTATTCAGACCTTCCTAAACGCTATCAAGCATGACCACTGGCTAAGATTTGAAAGCTATGCGTGTCGGATTCGAAGGCTATCAGGGATCACAGACACGTCTCTGGACAACGTCCATGATTTCGTTTACCTACGCATAGTGCAGTATCTTTGCGGCCGTCCCCTCCTTCCCCGGCTTTCACTCCTATCAGTCACATCATGCCCACAAATCCTACCCATCTTTCTTTCTCCCACTTTACTTGGAGTAGAAATTCTAGGAAACCATCGCATCCCAGGAACGGCGTTACTCCAGAGCATCTTTGATGGATGCCCCGCCATTCAGAACTTCACATATTGTGGTTCTCTATCGGAGCAATCCTGCCAAGCTTTAAAATACGCCTCGTCTCTGCGTCGCCTCAGCATTCGTCAACCTGAACAGTCATTGAAGCTTCCCGAACGTTTCTGTATCATTCAATTGAAACCCATCGCATCGTTGAATTCATTACAGGAGCTTTCACTCTCATTCTGGAAAACTTCCGCGCTTTCCCTTCCAGCGGATATGCAGACATTCAGGGATTTACAATCTCTGAGTCTCGAAATACCCTCGACTTTGATCCTTTCCTTTTTCAAGGCCTGTTGCTTCGACTCTCTCCGAATCCTGGTCCTTTCCCTCCAGATCACAGAGAGCCACGGAGGGTCGTTGGAAGTATGGCAGGAGATAGTGAGCAGTGTTGGGCGGTGGGGCAATAAGTTGTGCGAAATTTCATTCTCCCATCTGGTTCGAAGAGAGCCTAGCACACTAGTCACGGGAACATCATACTTGAGGCCACTTCTTGACAACTGTCGGCTTCGAAAACTCATAGTGGACAACGACCTAGTATCACTTTGGTCCGACAGCGATATCCTCCATATGATGTCGGTTTGGCCTGATCTTCAAATACTGCGCTTGGTTGGATACGTGCACACTAGCCCTCACAGGCGACTCGCCACCGTGGAAGCCCTAAAATATGTTGCTAAGGGTCTACCTCAACTACAAAGATTAGAAATGCCCATAGACCTATCCCATCTCTCGCTTGACTCACTATGTACTCGGGCATCCCACAACCTCAAATACCTGCACGTTGGCGGCATCATTACAGGTCGCGACCTCATACCTATCGCCCATCATCTTCATGCACTTTTCCCAACGTTATCACTCTCCTTTCCCAAACATTTTGGCGGGAATGATTACCGACGGAACCTTGAGCGGTTATTGTACCTCTGCCAAAATGCATGTTAAGATGCAGAGGATCGTTGCACAGCTGCGTCTATTTTATTTTTATTTTTATTTTTTTCGTCTCTCTTGTTGCTCAATGTTCAACGTTCAACGCTCGACTTGGTCGCTTTGTTTCAGTTACGACACTGCGCCATTATTTATCACAGCCCCAGTCATCTATGTATTTAATAGTTCCATGACAATAAACTCGTAGAAAATTGAGAAGAAACGGCAATATGAATCAATCATCTACACTTTCACCGGTTCTGCTAGCTTTCAAGCAAGCAGGACTAGGACGGGCGCTTCACGCGAAGCACAACAGCAGTTCTTTAATTGCATACATAAGTTCTTTTTGGGCAATTAAAAAACGCTTGGGAGCTTACAAAACTGACCTGCGCAAGCCAGCTGAAATATGTGCGAGTCTGCGCGAGACGTTAGTATAGATTTCGGCTTTGCTGCGGACGGCGAGTTAAATCTCTCGACGTGAAAAATGTGAAGAACATCTGCCCGTTTGCCTTGAATATTCAATTCCCGGCATCAGCGTCCTTTTTTCCTCAACAATCACAATAAGAAAAGACCAGAAAGGAATAGAAGTCCTATTGAGAGCAAGATGATAAATGAATGTATGTGACCGGAAGCCAAAAAAAGCCGAACGTTAGTGCAAAAATGAAACATCCAAATCCTCCTAACCAACCTTTTTAAATTCCGCAGGTTTCCTCCCGTCCAAAACTTCAACCCACTTTTTCGGGAACTACCCCCCCCCTTGCCTCGTCCTGCCTCTCCACCACTCGCCCTCAACTTCAAGCCGCGGATCGACCTCCGCCCCAGTCCGTTGGTCCAACTTCCCCATGACCGCAACTATCTCGTCCCCCTTCAACTCTAGCTCGTTCGGATTTGATGGCGTACAGGCGTACTTCACCCTCACAAATGTAAGAGACGCAGGATCGAGCGGCGGCAGCTGTCCCGGAAGCGCACCGCCACTCGCCACAGCGCGCTCCTGTAGCACCTTCATTAATTTTGTAACAGCGTATGGTATACCCACGACAACGAGTAGGAACAAGATTAGCAGCTTCTTGCTCGCTTTCTGCGTAGGTCTTTGCACCGGTTTCCCATTGATAAATTCTCGGAATTCATAGTGGTTAAAACCACCCGTTTCAGTCGGTCGACCAGCAAGCGTAGCCTTTAACCACCTTATAGCCCCAAAAAGGCTTAGAATCCCACCAAGCACGTCGCGCAGCCTTGCAAACTGTTATCATAGCGAAGAATGATGACTGCGTCGCCATGAATGTGGATTCGAGCATCTGCTCCGTGCCAGTGAGGGTGTGCACAATAGATTGGATGAGGGCGAATGTGCTTTGTGCGGTGGCTTCGAAAGTTTGTGTAAGAGAGGGCGTGCCGTCTGGGTTAAGAGGCCCCATGCCCATGCCCGGTCCGCAGCCACTGTACGGACCCATGCCAGTGTATGGGTTCATCCCACCGTGAACCCATTCCATACGAACCAATCCCTCCATATGAGCCCATACCGCCGTAGGAGCCCATCCCACCATAAGAGCCCATTCCGATGTGTGATCCCAATCCGCCCCCGTAAGAAGCTCCGAAACCGCCGTATGGTCCAAGACCGCCATATCCTGCGGTTCCAACTCGTGAGTAAGGAGACGCCTCATATGAAGGATACGGTCCCGCAACTCCCAATGATGCCGTTGGTATCAAACCGAAGGATGCAGGCCGTTCGGGAATTTGCGATTGTGATGACGACGACGGTGAGCTCGATGTTGGGAACTGCGGTAGCGAGCTCGACATTGACGACGGTCCGGCGGAGTTTGTATCCCAGGGCTTTGGCGGTGAGGACATGGTAAGTGTGTAGTGGTGAGTGGAGAACTTGGCAATGGATTTACATTTATCCAACATTTATCGGGTAATAATGGCCCGGTTGCAACCCGATTGATCTGTACTTACATGTGATGGCCTGTGTGGCTCTGTTTACCAAGAGCTTCTCAGAAACTCCACGCATGATCAATCTTACAACTACTGCTGTGCAACTTCCCTGGCTCTTCTTTCTAGCCGCGTTTTCTTGATGCGAAGGCCCCAAAACACTAGTACTCGCGAGAGAGAGGTGTTTTGAAGTGAGCGGGCAGCGCTTAATTCCTCAACTTGCTATTTTCGCCTACTTACTGCCCGCAGTGTCCTCCCATGCAATCCAGTCTCCAGCTCAGAGTCTACAGGGAGCATGGGACTATTTGACTTCCAACTTACCTCCATGTACGTCCAGTCCGCATAAATGAGACCTTGAATATCAATCTATGGCTCCTTCTGCAGCGGCATCACTTGGTGACCGCAGCCAATCACAGCAATCGCTGGTTCGCCTTACCCATAACCAAGTTATCGACTTGGCATCCGATCTGAATGAAGAAATGCTTCGCCGGAAAATGCAGACAAGTTTCGATCCTCTCTTATCCATCTGCATGATGATTGATTGAACTTTCACAGTTGCTTCAAGTCTACGGATGAGGTCGGATCTGAGCGACTTGCGGAATATTGGGCGCCAGAAGATGGCAAGCCTGCCTCTGTACCAATTTGAAAAGATGTGCTACGATGTTTGCCAAGAGATATCCCAACGTGGACTGGTATTCACGCATTCCTCGACTGATGAGGTGAGTGACAATTCATATCTTGCTTTACCTTTTTTTAAATTGGGAAGTAGGGCAACGACGTGACAGAGAAGAATTATTCCGATACCCCACCAGCCCACCTTGTCTTGGTAAATGGCCCAGCGAGTGAATCAGAGGCCACTGGCAACGACACGGACTATCACCGCGCCCAGCTTTTTAGGCCAAGAACGTTATTAACACATTCCGGCGCTTCGGAAGATATTGTTGCAGATAATCCGCATGCTATCCGAGTCTGCTCCATGTTGATGAATATTTTTGAAAACCGTTCTCGGTATAAGGTCTTTATTGGTTATCGCGATCAAGAAGCGCAAGCCATTCTCGATCTCCTACAGGCAGTCAGTATCGTACCTCAGTTTTGCGAGTATCCGATACCTCATCGTCCGCACAGTTGTTGGACTACCCTAAAATAGAACGAAAAGTTCAGCGCGAACTCGTCGTCGCCATTCAGAGGCTTTCAGAAAGATCTGCACTCATACCCGAAAGTTTCACGCTTCGCGGAGTGGAAATGGAGGGTGAGTATGCAGCGTCATCAGGCCGGTTTGGAGAGGTTTGGAAAGGGAGATTCCAGGACCAATGTGTTTCCCTCAAGATTGTAAGGGCGTACAGGGATTCACAGATGTACCAGTTACTCAAGGTGATATCCTAAGTATTCGATTTATGAAACTTTTTTGAAATGAACTCAAGGCTTTTTCCCGCGAGGCTGTTCTCTGGGGACAGCTGTCACACAGCAATTTACTGCCATTTTATGGAGTATTCCGCCTTGAAGATACCCATCGCAGAATCTGCCTCGTCTCTCCCTGGATGGAAAACGGAAATGTGAATGATTTCTTAGAAAAGGAGCCCGATTTTCCGCGGATTTCCCTGGTGCGTTCGAAAGTTTAATTGTTGTCAGTACCTAAAACTGCTTCTAGATTTCGGATATCGCTGCTGGGATAGCCTACCTGCACGACAAAAATGTCGTGCATGGCGACTTGAAAGGGGTAAGCGCTTGCTTGAGTATTTTATTATTTTCACTCAAGAAAATAGGCCAACATTCTGGTAAACGCCCCACCAAGCACCCCACCAAGCGCCTGTGTTGCTGACTTTGGCCTTTCAACTATACGGGACCCTGACGTGGTACATCTGTCGTCTTCCTCCCCAGGACACGGCGGTGGGACAGTTCGCTGGATGGCTCCAGAACTTTTGGATCCACATGATGAAATATCCAACAGCAAGGCCAGCGACGTTTATGCATATGCTTGTGTTTGCTATGAGGTACCGTAATGTCTCCCGGTTTCGTCTGCGGGCCATAACAAGTACAACATTTTGGCGTAGATATACACAGGACACGTACCATTTTTCGAAATCCGGCGAGACCAGACCGTCATGTTCAAAATAACAAGGGGCGAGCGACCATCGCGTCCTCCCGCGAGCGACCCGACTTTTCAACAGAGGGGCATGACCCGCGATCTGTGGGAGCTGATGGAAGATTGCTGGGTTAGCGATCCGGGGGAGAGACCGACTTCTCAAGATATTGTTCATCGGTTGCCTCGGAAGCATAAGAGGCGTAAGATGGGCACCGCGGGAGTGTTGGTGTCGCCTTCTTCGTTTCGTGCGTCTGTGAGGGGTGATTTGGACTCACACCTTTCAGACCCCCGGGTGCTTCGTTTATTGGATATTGACACTTCGTCCTTGCTTTTGGGCAATTAACTGGATGGTGTTCCAAGCTTGGTTGAAGAGCCATCTGGCTGGATTATTACCAGGGCGATGTTCAGACCTCAGTAGAAATTTAGAAGTGAGTGATGCAAGCTAACGAGCGCCCTCCCTCATCCCCTTAGATATTGGATCCTTGACCGTATGTTTTCCTTAGGCTGTAATTTAGCTAGGATATCTGGGATTTCTTTTAGGGAAGGAAAAATGTGACGGATTTAAGAAATGTACGATTCTTGACTGTTGCAGTTGGTTTCGTATAATGAGGACAGGTTTTTCTTGGCCGTGGGATGCATAGACTTTTACAATCGTATACCAAACCAAAGGTGAGTTTCCCTTTCTCTCCCCTGCAAACACGCCACTTGTGGGCACTATTAACGAGTGGATATATATATTCAGATAAAGTGCCACCCCCGGCCTTCGTACCCTTGAACGTTCGAATCTGATTCGTCAACTTTCAGCCTGGAGATTAAAAGCACCTGAACTGACAGATTTTCATACCTGAGAAACACAACCCATAAAAGTGAGTGCTAGTTTAATTTGTATTCAAGTTCTGGAATGAATATTGACAGCTCTACAAAGGGAGAATTTGCAGATGTCGGGGACGCCGCCGTTACACTCGTAAATTTGGGATTCTAAGATAAGCAACAAGCCATCCCAAAACAACGGCGGGATGACAGCATATCATTCAGCGGGAAACTGCCTCATGGCTTGCTGTGGTTTTGTCTAATCCGACCTTCTATTTGTCATGCCGTCGGCTTAACTGCCTCACGTACAGCTTATCCTGCGGCAAATTTATTTCTGGACAAAGACAACGCATTGTAATCCTTCCCTGCCATTTCTCGAACACCAGAGCGGCGCACAAATTTTTTTGAGTCCCGATTTGCTTGATAATGTGCTGAGGAAGCGGGAAACATGTGCGCCGTCTTGGCTCCGCGCAGAATTTTATTCGGCTGGTGGTATTCAAAATACCTCAGATGTCGTTCCCTTTGTTCAAGGACACACAGTGTCTATCAAGAAGACATTTCATATTGAAAAGTCAATTACGGAACGCGGGTGATGAGATTATATCCTTTTTTCTTTTCGGCAAACGCTTGTGGGAAGGATATCCCATGCATGTAACTTCGTACTTATGAATCCACACCCTTTCCCCGTTTGATTTTGATTTTTCAACTTTGTATGCAACGTTCAAGTAGATGTGTACGTGAGCCCTCAACCAGGCCGCCAAAGGCCAAGGTGCCTGTGGCACTCCGAATGGCCAAGATTTGTAACCAAAAGTCAACTACATAAAATATTCTATCAGATGCCCGACTTTCAATCTGCCCCTCAACGTCGCCGACTCGCCCGCCGGTATTATTCCCAAATGGCGAATATCATTTTCTCACTCGGGGCAGACAAGTGCTTATCACTTTTTGCGCAGCACAATGTAAGAGGATGTTGACAAAAAGTTTCAACAGGTCATTAAATTTTGATAGCGTGCTGTCTACCATTTGAAATTATAATACCTTTACAACAGTTTCACACTGGTGGTGCCCACTTCGCTTTGCGCGAGATGGGTGTAGATTTCTGGAATTTACTCGAGATACATCTCCATCCGGAGATTTGCTTCCGTTATGCTTCCGATCAATACATCATCGCTTATCTCGGCCTCGGGATTTTTTCGAAACGATCGGTCCCTGATTATTTCTAACATGTTCTGTGGCAATGACGAGGCACCGAGTGTCCACTGTGGACTGGTTGGGAACAATGTTCGTTTCTGGACCATGAACCCAGCGACATATACCTGTAAACTACATACGGTTCTAGGCTTTTGGATAGCCCTGCAGACTGCAGTATCTGCCAAAATTTGGCTTTCATACGAATCCCCACCTCAAAATTTGGCCATAAAAATAAATTTGAAGCCAGACGTCCGTCCAATTCTGGGGGAACGTTAGCTGGAGTTTGGAAGTTTCAATGTTGGTGGCGCGGTGGCGGGCAGGATTGCAAGCCGGTGCGTCGTGGGACGTTAACGCGCAAAAAGCCTTCACAAGCACATTCCCTAATCAGGCACAAAGTCACCGTCCATTTTCAGAAGTGTGCTTGTCCTTCCTCCATCACCCTCCTTCACCCTCTCGTTTGTGGGCTTGAGAGGAACTCGCTGATGCGGTGATGGGCCGACACAGGTGATCCTGGAGGATTATTGATTCAATTATGTCCGCCTTCACTCACTTCACCTTTATAGTTGCCGCTTATAGGCGTTGCCTTGTCCTTCTACCCGGTGTCGTATTTAAGAAATGGAGCCGAACGGAGGAGATTATCGTGTCCAGTGTCGACCACTTTCAAAAACACATCCTCCTCACACTCACTCGATCCGAGCAACCACTTTCAAAAATGCAATTGACACTCATTACCTCTTTGCTCGTGGCTTGCAGTAAGTCTTTCAAAAAGTAATCTGGATTCGAGCTCCCGCTCATCATATGTTCTCCTTCGTTTAGTGACCGTTCTTGTGTCATCTTCACCGATTCCGGTGGCAGTGGCGGAAGCGGAAGTGAGGGGAGTCGACGTACGTCTGCTGCTTTAATCGGTTGAAGCTTCACGCTCACATATAATATCTAGGCATCCGATGAATCTATCGCTCGAGCATGCACCCCATATTCGTGCATATAAACCCCGCGACGGTCATCCACTCATCATGGCTATGAGCCCCCTACATTCACCCGCCGCGCCCACAAACTCAAGCAAAGATTATTCGCGGCGCATCCACACCTTTCACACCCACCCTCATTGCGATATCTCCCGACAACAGACGCCCACATAGCGCTTAACCAACTCCACCAAGATATCTTTATTCGTGGACATCCACACTCACCCTCATTCGTCTCTATCAAACAAATCTCGCAAGCGCCGACGCGCCCGTCCTGTCTTTTTTTGTCACTGTAGCATATGCTCTTGACCACTTTGGTAGACATCGTTCTACGCGCCTCTCATCTCTCACTATAGATCTCATTTATCTTGTTTTTATTTTCTTTCTCGACTCTGTAGGCATTCAAATCATCATTGTATTTGTAGTACTCTCGGATACATACATCTCTCGGCTTTCGTTTAAATGTAACAAAAGGAAAAAGAATAAAAAATTGAAACCCCTCCTTGGAACGGCTGGTATCGCGCCCGAGTTTTGTTCAAAAATCACCCATGAAAGATGGCGTGGGTGGGTCAACGCAAAGTTGTCCATGGTCTCACCTATCTCTGGTCATCGATACATGTGCAGATAGCCTGTGGAAACTGGGTCAAAGATCCTCGCCTAGTACTCGTTTTAGATAGAACCTCACTGACGCTTCCTAAGAACGTGGAAACCTCACCAGATATTATTCGCGAGTTATACGGCCTGCACTTGCCTGGCGTTGTTACAGTAACTGGGGATTCGAAAGATACACGAAAGGTTGCTGCGATGCTTCTGTTGATGGCTTTGGTTTGATAAGTGAGAAGTGCTTCAGTAAGACCGCGGATCCAACACGAAGTGGCTACGGTGTGATTCAAAGAGGAGTCTGCGAAGGTCTGGAAAGAGTCCACTTGAAGGTCTGGAGTCTGGAATTTGAAGCCAAGCAGTTATTTATGGTTCCAGTCAACGTAGCGAAGCTCTAACCAAAAGTGTCGATTTTCAGTACCGCGAGGCCATTACACGGTGAGTATCCCAGTGAGATGTAGGAATTCTCAGCGGCAGGCTGTGGCCCTCGGAGGATATGTTGAACCTTCTTGATCCATATGAGCGCTAAAATGGCTGTGTTATGAAGGCTACATAGCCAAAATTTTACTCCTGAAATCGTCAAATACCTGGCTCCAGGGCCCAGAATGACTCAGAATTCGTTGAGATTTTCCGGGCGTTGTGGTGCTGAGTCAAGAGGTGTTAGCCGTAAACAGGTGTAAACATGGAACCGCCGCGATAAATTTCGTTTCTTCTTCCTTCCTGTTGTCCATTACCATCAACCCCCAGCTCGCCTTGCCGCTGCAAACCGACGCCTTTCTTACCCGCCTAAGCTGTTGCATGGAAATTGCTAGTACCTCAGGAGTCGGGAACGAACCAATACTACCAACTGCCTATCAACAGGGGCGTTCAGATCAAGAGAAACGACCGTGGCGACGGCCAAAACGCAATGCAGAGCAGCAGCAAGGTCCCTCTGGTGCAAGCGGTGACTCGCATTTCTCAACACCGAAGGATGGTCGATCCTCAAACCAACGGGATCCAACAGCTCCTTCCAGGCAGAACGCCTCGTCTTGGAGAGCACCAGGTGCTGTAGATGATGCCCATCGTATCCAAACAGATGATTCTCGGTCTCGCAGTTACAGACCACGGAAGCCGAATTTGAACCAGCAAGGAAGCGGAGCTAGCACGCCTTCAGCTTCAACCTCAACGGGCGTCTCAGGTCAATCAGAAAATCATGCAACGGCGCCTCCAGGCGTTGTGAATGATGCCCTTTCCTCTCAAAGAGATAACAATCGGTCTCGAAATCGCAGGCGGCCAAAGCCATTGCCAACTGACCAAGCGATTGGAACAAGCACCCCTTCCTCGACCGTCATCTCACCTGCATCAGAACAGCCGACTGTCCCTCCTGGCGCTGCAGACGATGCGCTTTCTACTCGACCAGATAGTCGTCGTCCTCGCAACCCCAGACAGCAAAGGCCAAACCCAACCATTCAAGAAAACGCTGCTTCATCATCTACTGTTGTCTCGAATCAACCAGGACAACCACCACCCAGACGTGGGGCCAAATTCGGTGGCAAGCTTACTCATCCCGAATCGACTACCGAGACGCGACCAGCCGACAAATACAAGACTAAAGTCGGCCCAATCGGCGACGATCTGGCATCGACGCTGATTCACGCTCTCAGCACACCTCCATACCCCGATTGCCCCATCTGCTTCTCACCCATACACCCTGCTCAACCGTCATGGTCCTGCTCGCCTTCAAGTCCGACCATCGTTGGGGAGAACGAGGAAGTGCAGTATTGTTGGACGACGTTCCACGTGAAGTGTATCAGGTCCTGGGCGAGCAAGAGTGTCAAGGACATTGCCGATGCCTGGCGAGCTCGCGGAGAAGAACGGAACGGCGATTGGCGGTGTCCAGGCTGTCAATCCAAACGAGAAACGGTGCCATCAGGCTATTGGTACATTTAAATTCATTTTTCACGTATTTCGCAAAAATAACTAAATTGTTTCAAGGTGTTTCTGCAACTCGACGCCAGAGCCTAAGCCTGGTCGACTCTCTACACCCCATTCATGCGGTGGTTCGTGTTCTCGCATTCGTGAGAGTGGGTGTGGGCACGCCTGCCCGCTACAATGCCACCCTGGACCTTGTCCCCCATGTCAAGTCACAACGCGGCTGGAATGCTACTGCCCGCGCAAGAAGATCCTTTCATTCCGTTGTGGGACCGATGGGAAGGGAAAGGGCAAGGTGAAACGGGATCTTACCTGCGGGAACGTCTGTGGACGGACGTTGGGGTGTGGTAAGCACACTTGCGCAGCGTTTTGCCACGAGGGCGACTGTGCTCCATGTGAGGTGCGCGAAGCCGTTCGATGCTGGTGTGGGAAGGAGGAGAAGAAGGTGGGGTGTGGTGTGGGCGAACCAGTCGATTGTTTCGTGGAAGGAGAGAGTCCGTGGATTGGGAGGTTTGGGTGCGACAACGTCTGTGCCAGGTTCTTCGACTGTGGTATCCACAAGTGCGAGAAACCATGCCACCATCCTTCTCCTCAACCATCCGAATGCCCACGGTCCCCATCTCATGTCACCCACTGTCCTTGTGGGAAGAGCACCATCGCACCGTCTCCCTCTGCTGAGAGATCTCAGTATACATTCGCCGCACGTACATCCTGCTCAGATCCCATCCCCACTTGCACCTCCCCCTGTTCGAAACCCCACACGGCGTGTTCTCATCCATGCCAAGCGAAATGCCACACTGGGCCCTGCCCACCATGCACAATCGAGATCACGCGCCCGTGCAGATGTGGGGGGACGACGCGCAGTCTTCCCTGCCACCAAATCCACAACAGCGACCACCCAGCAGAAGAGAGCGAGATCTTCTGCGATCGCCCATGCACGGTTCTCCGCGCGTGTGGTAGGCATCAATGTCGTAGGGTGTGCTGTCCCCTTGCGTCGTTAGCTTCTACCTCGGGCAAGAAGGGAAAGAAACGCGTTGGGCCAGGGGAGGGAGATGGACATGGGCATGGGCATGGGATTGGGGAAGAGCCGGGGGGATTGCACGAGTGTGAGTTGATCTGCGAGAAGATGTTGTCTTGTGGGAATCACCGATGTGAAGAGAGGGATCATAGGGGTGGGTGTCCGCCTTGTCTCAGGAGCTCGTTTGAAGAGGTCTGTGTGTTCATGCTCGTCCTATTGGTTTCTGGACGTGTGTGCTCATGTTGGGTCATCTGATACGTAGATGGCCTGTTTCTGCGGTCGCACGGTGCTCGAACCCCCAATAGCGTGCGGAACTCGGATTCGCTGCCATTACCCGTGCTCGAGGCCGCCTTTACCGTGTGGGCACCCAGGGACGACGCATTCGTGTCATGAAGACCCTTCCCCGTGTCCTCCATGTCCGTTCTTGACTAGCAAGCAGTGTGCGTGTGGGAAGAAGATGGTAGCTAATGTGAGGTGTTCGTTGGAGAGGGTTTCTTGTGGGACTGCTTGTGGAAAGTTTGTGTCTTTTTCACTTTTGTCTTTCGAGTTTCCGGACTTATTTTATTGCTTTAGGTTGATGGCTTGTGGATTCCACTTATGCGAGAGCCTTTGTCATGCTGATGATTGTGGGCCTTGTACTGCGCCCTGTGGGAAACATCGTAAACTCTGGTAAGCCTCCGTTTTTTTCATTCCCTTTCACCTCTAAACTCAATCGTTCCGCAGTTTACCTAACCAACACCCATGCACCCAACCCTGCCACGCCCCCTCCACATGCCCCGAAACCGAACCATGCATGGCTACAGTAACGCTCACCTGCCCCTGCGAGCGAATCAAGCAATTTGCCCCATGTGGGCGACAATCATCACATGCCTCAGGACACCAACACGCTGCGCCGAAGTGTACCGCCGAATGCCAGATTGTGAAACGGAATGCGCAGTTGGCTGATGCACTGGGTATTAGGACTGATGCGAAGGATAAGTCTGGGGGGATTACGTACCCTGAGCAGGTCGTAGCGTTTGGGAGGGGTAATGTCAAGTTTGTGCAGGTTGTTGAAAAGGCTTTTGCCGAGTACGTTGGATTTGACTTGATTGTTTTATGGGATGAGGTGTGCTGATGTCTCGTGCTTTTGTCTAGGTTCATCTCTTCGGATAAGAGGACGCAGGTGCTGCCGCATATGCCTCCGGAGAGACGAAAGTTCGTGCACGACGTGAGTGGCTTTACCTTCTTGCTGGTTGCACAGTTGATGACGACTTTTCCTTCTAGCTCGCGAGCGTTTATCGGATGGACACGCAGATGGTGGACCAAGAGCCTCACAGAAGGTAAGTTTGTCCTGCCACGTTCTCATCGTGCTAACCCTATTCTAATCAGTGTACAACTCCTCCGACGCGTCGATACCCGCGTCCCAACCCCTCTTCTTTCAACCGTAATAGGTACATCTGCACCACCACCTAGTCTTGGCAAGCTAGCCGATCTCCGAGCTCTGAAGAGTGCCGGAGGTGGAGGCGCTCAATCACCATCGTGGAGGCCAGCTCTCACACCCACGCCCAAGCCCGTTCCTCAGTCCGCTTCTGGGGGCCCTCCGCGTGGGTGGACGTCTGTGGTAGCTAGGCCATCGTCAGCTGCAGCGACGCCTCTGGTGGCACCGAAACCGACGACATCGCTTGGTGGGTTGTCTGCGAGTTTGGGTGGCCTTGCGCGGACGCCGACTCCTACTCATGCCAGCGCTTTGAGGAGGGAGACGCCTGTTGATCGGGCATCGAGTTCGGTTGTTGTTCCGGATAATTGGGAAGATGATGTTTAGAAGGTGGTGGACGATTAGATGGATGCGAGATGGGATTTGGAATGCGTTTGTGTGTTGTACTCTATTAGATGAGATGGGGTGTAGATCTTTTCTTGTAATTCACCTCCTGATGGAGATTGGAGTGGATCGATATTAGTTACATACTTATCTTGGTCTTGGTTTTCCAATCAAAGGATGGATAGTCAGTTAACTACGTCCATCCTCCCATATGTAGCACTTACCTCGTTCACTCCACCTGGACGAGGCGTGTTCAACTACTATTCCTGTCATTCTGAGTCCAATCTTTGAGCTTGTAAGTAGCTTGAAGTTACCTGTAACTTAGACTGCGTTCTCAGCTCAATCTCTGTAATTGGATCTCCCTGAGTAAACGCGTATTCCCCCGCCCTAAACAGGCACGTGACTATAAGAGTTGTTATCATTTCTCCCACAGCGCCCTCGTCTTCGGCGCAATCAATACCTTATACCACATCAAGGACGTAACATGGAACCGCATAGCTACTGGACACCCAATTCCCTGCTTTTTGGAACCACCAAGCCAGCAACAAGCAAACCTGGCCTTAAATTACCAACCTATTCGCAGAACGGTCTTGGCTACTTTGCCTTTGCTCCAGTGGAGCCTTCATTTAATTCGGAAGACGCCTCCTTATCCAAACAAGCGGAGGAACGACGGTTACGAGATGAAGAAGAGCGGAAGAAACGCGACGAAGAGCTGGCTCAGGAATGGCAGTTGGAGGAAGAGAGGCGTTTGCAGCGTCGTGCACGCGAGGCAGAGGAAGCAAGGCGGGGAGAGGAATGTTGGGTCCGCAGTGGAGGCATTCTACGTGACGCAAATGGAAAAAGGGATATGGTGCGGACACAAGCCATTCGAGATGAATTGAAGCTCCGTGAGGAGGAGAAGTTATTAATGGACCGCTGGGAGCGCTATGAAGCGGACTGGACAAGGTTGCTAGAACAGGCGAAATTGGGTGCTAGCAGGACCATCCAATTTCGCGACATACCCTGGCCGATAGACTCGATGGACAAGAATACTTTGACGCTTCAACTTTTGACGGCTGACAACGTGGAGGAATTTCTCTTTGGCGTTTTAAGGGTCCGGGGTTATGGCGTCACGAAGAAGGAGCGAGTGCGAAGTTCTTTGTTACGCTGGCATCCGGACAAGATGACCGTGGTCGTCGCAAAGGTGGCTCCAGAGGACGTTGATGTTGTTCTGCATGGGATTAATTCGGTGACGTTGATCCTTCAGGGATTGAATGCTAAGTTGTAACCTTTGGACTTTTGATACCTCATCGAGTGACCCGAAATCTTGGAGAGGTGAAGGTGTGTTATCGATGATCTTTACAGCACTTTACTCTGATCGTACATGGAAAATAAAGATAGATGAGGAGCGCATGTTGTATACCCTCCGATCAACGAGTCGCTTCTAGATGGACGGACCATTTCATTCCCGGTCAAACATCGAGCTTTTCGCACGGAGACTCGGCCAGTCAAGCTTTCCAGGACTTGGGTAACCCTGTGACCACCACAGACCGCATGTCCTACAAAAGGCCCTCAGACCAAACATCATTCCTCATCACAATCCACAATGGTCGATGTGGAACGCCTCTACGTTGATCTCGTCTACCGCGCCAGTAAAAAGTACGCCAATTGGGATCCTGAGGTCACTGTTGAAGTCGGCGACTATGGCCGCATCACTGCCGGACACAAAAGTTGGTTGAAGTTTTGGCGGCACGAGCAGGGCACGTTTTTGAAAGAAGGGAACATATACACTGACGGCCAGGCCGAGAAGTGGAAGATTCCAGCTCCCAAGGAACATGGGACTGAGTCGAACGAGGGGCAAACCTGGGTCACTTCAAAGAATGCGCGTGAAACGGATGTTGACCTCGCGGCAGGAGGGTATGTAAAAAATTCCTTGGAGGAATTTAGATTGACGTATCATCCTCACCAGGCAAACCCCCGCGCTGGCGCAATGCAAGGTCAAAGCCTCTTTCAAAATTACATCAGGCCAAGGTGCGATCCTGGTTATGGATAACGACACAGTCTCGACCATCGATCCCCCCGGCGTTCTCCGCCGTCTCCTTGACGACGAGTCGATGAAAGGCCTTGTCATCGTCTCAGAGGCCCACAAGTCTTCCTCCTTCGCCCGCCTCCTCACAGCCGAAGGGACCTCGAACATTGCCATCGGACTCAGCGTCGAGCCTCCCGTTTCCGGCGCCGTCTCAGGCACCGCTGATGCCAAATGGGTCCGCAGTTCGAGCTCAGGGAATTTCAAAAGCAAGATTAATAAGGACGGCAAACGCATTTTTACCCCGTTGTTCAGGCTCGTGTCTTTGGATGACAGGGAGGTTTCGACAGGGATGAGGGGCGGTGATGATGAAGTCGACCCGCCATTGCCTGAGGCTTCGCCGCCCTGGCTCGATGAAGAGGAGCCGGAGCAAGAAGATGCACAGGAGGCGGATGACCCCACAGAGAAAAGGAAGTTGGTGACTACCCTCTCTTTCCTCTCTCTTGTTAGACAAACCTGACAGGTTTTATAGATCTAAACGAAGCTGGTTGAGCATGTGGTTATTCAATGGCAGGGCCAAGGAATCAGTTTGACGGAACGCGGATTTTTACGCGACATCAGGGGTTTGGTGCAGGCGCCAATTCCTCATCTCAGCCCTCCTAGGATTACTTAGCTGATTTTTGTTGAACCAGTAAATTTGTATTTGGACGTGAACGCGTGACTTACATACCAGTAAGCAAAAAGGATACTGACTGCCCAGCTTGTGCCTCAAACCCCCTTTGCTTGTGTCACTGTCCTAGCGTTCAAGGGAATGGCTCAATAGTATGCTGCTTGTACGAAACACACGGGAACGCGGACTCAGCGTTGCAAGATGTCCGTTCCTTGGGATTCGGACTTCCGACATTGGAATTAAATGTTCTATAAAACTTACTTTACTTTAAGACGGAAGACTGGGGGTCGTTGACCAACACATTATAACACGCGGACGGAGAATGTGCGTCCATTCCGCGTCTACTTAGCTAGGAAGCCCGTTCGATTAATATCTCGATTCGCAGCGCAAGGGATCCTACCGTAAATGTCAGGAATTCGAGATGCAGCATGTCGTTGGCCACTTAGGGAGTTGGTTATTTCTGGGAAAAGCTTTTCTATTTTCTATTTTTTTTAATGCCCTTTATGGAAGCGCAAGGGAAACGAATGTACGACGTTGCATTTCTCAATTTTAGATCAACTATTGAAGCCGTTCAACTTCAAGTCCATGCCAAGTCATGGGCGGATTGACCCGAAGATTTTCAAACCTCGAAAGTTTATTTAACTTCAAGAGCCTCTGCCAATTGATGTGTTGGACTAGAAAGGGGTCCACAATGGCCAAATTTCAAGAACGCCGACTCCACAATCCTGCAAAATCTCCAAATGTCAGCTTCCCTTACCCTACCCTACACCTACGTACACCCCCGCAGAGGACATTCGCTTTCCTTCGCCCACTCGAATTCAGACATGTGTTTTCCAATATTCGCCCACGGTCTCCCCCGCCTTCCATTCTTCCTCCATCTCCGACATGTGCTTACAAACCACCAAAAATGCCTCCAACCATTGGACCTCCTTCTCACTTGCCGGTAACAACGATCTATCTCCAACAGCGCCAAGCGGAGGCGTCGCATGCGATTTGTCCGCGCGAAGACAGAACCTCGGTTGCTGGAAACCCTTATTCGAACAAACACCCTTTCCGGAATATTTGGTGAACAACGTTCTGAACACTGAAAACCGGTCCTTCTGGGCGAACAGGTAGACGACACCCAGTCCTGCAATGACGGTGCTGAGCTGCTTTGGGTACTTGTGGGGTATCCGGGTCCGATTTCTGTCTTTAATGTTCTTGGACTCCTGGTCGGCGATAGATTCCTCCGTAAGAGCGTCGTCTTCTGAGGGGAAACGGTCAAGCACCTTCAAAAAGGCTCCCAGATATCTGTTTTCGTTGCGGTGAGATGAGTCTTGTCTTCTTCATTAAATTGAAAACTTACCTATCGTAAGGAACAAGATGGAAATTGTGTTGGATAAATATGTACCTCCCAACGAACTTCCCCGACAACATCTGAGGACGCTTGATCCGCTCCGAGAGTAGAAGCAATTTTGCAATCGTATGATCAGCATTTCTTCGCTGCTCTTGCGAAGGATCTTGGTAGTCACGGAGCATCCCGGGGTATTCCACCATCAGCTCTGCCATCCTCTTCAATTGGTCCGATTTGACAGCGTTGAGTTTCTTCTCTGACGCATCGATGACGTTGAAGAGATCCCATAACCACGTCACTGAATACTGAGTATTGGATCTGGACAGAAGTATCGGAGAACGGGGAAAAAGGGGGCGTAAGCCTCGAGATCTTTCAGGATCTCAACTTTGATGATGGCGATGATATCCACTCGTCGACTTGGTTTAGCTTGTAAGAGGACTTGGGCATCGTGTGCTAGCTGCGGAAGATTGGGGAGAGGTTGTCTGCGACGGCGCTCGCAGAGGGTGTTGTACAGCAAAAAATATGATTTAGCTTCAGGGAGGACATCTGGTGGCAAGAGTTGGCGAAGATGAAAGTGAGTAGACACACATTCATCGATGTATGGGATATCATGGCTGCTGACTAGTTCCAAGACTTTGACAAGGGAGATGTCGTCGAGAATCTTGTGGACGAGTTCTCGAGGGAGTTTGGGGAGTCTCCCTGCAACAGAGGAATAACGGACTCGAACCATGGTGTGGTCAAGGAGTAATAATGGCAGCAGACTGAGACAATAAGGAAGTTCTGGGATTTACATATCATGTGATGCAAACTGACCCTGAATCATTATTTCCATGATGCCCATCCAAGTCATATTTGGTCAAGCATTGAAGCAAAGATATACCAAGTTGTCACACTCCCAAAAAGGAGAACGGCGACGCAGTGTCGCAGAAGAGCAATAGAAGAGGTGCTATTGGCCCAAGTCGTGAAACTACCATATACGGAAGGTCGGTCACCGTCGGTGATTACCGACACATCACGTGTATGTACCTCTATTCTCTGTTTTTGGGGAGTCGATCTTCGGTCAAGCAGTCCTAGTCAAGCTCCAGATAACGATCAATTACCAAAAACTTGGAAAAACTTTCTACAAATGTCTCTACCACAGCTGAACAGTCTTTCAGCATGCCACAAATTCCTAATCACCCAACCTGCCTCGGAAATCGCCTCTCAACTCCTACGCGACCAAGATCTCTGTCGATCCGGCGGTGTTCCGTCCCCCCTCGTCTATTGCCTGCCCCACGACTCTGACCACATAATACGAGCTTTGAATGATGCTGATCTCAAAGTCCCTATGCCCATTGCGCGCATGAGGTTCGCCAGCATCGTCTCCGGAATAAAATCGTACCTCGTTGACCTCCCTTCATCTGAGTCAACGGATACGCTCGAAATCCCCGAACATATGATCCCGACCGACGCTGATTTTAATGCAGCGCTGAAAGTCCTGGCTTACCTCCGATTACCACAAATTAAAGCGCTTCCCGATTCACTGACGCCGCTACGGGAGGTAACTGAGGTCATCCAGACACAACTCTTGCTGGGCTCTGATCTTCGAAACGCCTCACGCAAAAAAAGTAAAGCTAAAAGGCGTTGCTACATGTGCCGGTACAACATTCATTCTCCGCACAAATTCTACGCAGCGCTCTGTAACCCATGCGGGGAGTTTAATATCTCCTCTTCAGAGCTATCTCTTCCCCCCAACCTTGATCTGAAAGGGAAGGCGGCGTTAGTCACGGGGGGCCGCGTAAACCTCGGGTATCACACCGCATTGCGACTTTTACGCTGTGGCGCGAATGTGGTCGTATCTACGCGGTATCCTTTCGACGCGCAAACGCGCTATTTTGGAGAGGAAGACGCTGAGAAGTGGAAAGGGAGGCTGAAGATTGTTGGGGCAGATTTTAGGACTGCCAAGGATGTTTTAGGGCTTGTCAAGGCCCTGAAGTCGTGCTTGGAGGAGTGGGCTGCGAAAGGGGATGTGACGTCTCATGGGAAGCTGAACATATTGGTCAACAACGCAGCGCAAACGCTCACGGACGCCGTGGAAGCGGAAGGACAGAATATTTTATTGGAGGAGGGATTGAGTAACTTGGGTGAGCAGGGGGTGGTGGTTGACGCGAATTATAGGGCAAGAGTGAGAGGCGGGGTGCAGGGATACCATATCGAACTTCCTTCCCGGGAGGGATTAATGTTGGAGAGCGCGGAAGGGGAACTAGACAGCAAGCTCGCGGTTTCTGTCAACGCCAACGCGCTCGGAGGTTCATCCTGGGTCCAAAGGATCAATGAAATCCCTTACGAGGACGTTGTCTCTGCGCTTAGCGTTAACACATTTGTGCCATTCATCTTGCTCCGCGAATTACTCCCTTTAATGTCGATCAAATCGGATGCTCTAAGCGTCGGGGAAACTGCACTAAAACCATCGGGCTACGTAATAAACGTCTCCTCGCGTGAGGGGGTTTTTGAGAACGAACCAAAACATGGATCCAAGGCCGGGCGGCACGTTCACACAAACATGTCCAAGGCCGCCTTAAATATGTTGACCGAGACGGAAGCCTCCACTGCATGGGTGAAATGTAAGGTTGCGGTGAATTCAGTGGATCCAGGGTATATGAGTGCCGATCTCGTGTGGCAAGAAATGGTGGGGAGGAAAGGGGAGAAGTGCCCGATCGGGTGGGAAGACGGGGCTGGGAGAGTGTTGTGGCCCATTGCAGAAGGGGAGAAGGGCGAGGTCATTTGGGGGAGGTTTTTGAAGCATTTTAGAGAGGTGGAAACTGGGCCGAACTTTTAAATAAATAAGAGATTAAAAAGTTGGAGACGTCGCTCTCAAAATTCTTTACTCGAAGACTTGACCTAGCAGTCTCAAGAGGGCTGAATCATACCCCATGTTTCAATAGCATCTATAGCTTCTGAGGCACGATGCGCCAAGCGCTCTCTATCTAATTTTTATCGTCCTTGAATATGTGTATTTTTCACTACGTCAGAGTGCTCACAAATATTCGCCTCTTGTTGTACTTGGCAGGCGGTGGCATATATTTGGAACCAAAGCCTCAAATTCTACAATATAAATCAACATGGTATACATACAAGCAGATAAGAGCGTATAACGCTGGCGAAATAAATAAATACTGAGAGCTCAATCCTACCTGCTACCCCATGAGTGAGTTAAACCACTCGAAGGTCGCCACCTCCGATGACCAAAAATGAACCCAAGGCCCCCCAAAGACAACTCCACCCTCCAATACACGCATCCAAACACAACAAGAGCAGCCACAAGCGAGAAGATCAGAAAAACCAGCGGAAAAGCCAAATTCGTGAACACAATAAAACTCAGCACCGCAACGGGTAGAATAAATAGAAGAGTGGCAGCGAACTGGAGTTGTTCAGAGAGGGAGAGGTATTGGCCGATATCCGCGGGGTTAGGTGGCTGTTGTTGGCGGCCCACCCGAAGGGGTGCAATGCAGATGGCTGCGCCCCGCCCTGCAACGAAGATATTGAGCAGGTGGGTCGCGAGGGCCCAAAACCCGAACAGCATGCCGAAACTGAACGTCGTTCGGTGCTGAGTGGAGCTGATGTTGATAAGCCTAACGAGCGAAAGAAAAACCACGATGAGTGCCCCCGCGAAAGTCGACTGGATGCAGAATAATTTTAACCAGTTATAATTTCTCCCCCGAGAAGTAATGAAGACGTACGGTTAAGACGCTCAAACTAAAGTGTTGAGAAAGCGAATCCCACTCTCCCGAAAAGTTTGTGCTGGTAATCACTCCTCTCTGCTTAGCGCTATCCTTACTAGGTGCGATAACCGCAACATGGGGTTGCCCAAACGATTTCTGCAGGGCGTGAACATTGTCCATATGCGCCTGCAGAAACGTTTGAATATGTCGCATATGAGCGTCTATGAGCGGACTCTGGGCCGCTGCTGCGGGTGGCTGGTAGAGAACTGACGACGCATTCGATGACCGCGTATGTTCAAGGTTGTCATGGTCAATCCAGGACGTAGCGTTTCCACCTGACTGTCCAGCAATCCCTTTCTGATCTGCTTCGTCTACCACTAGGAATGAACAAAGGACCTTAAACGACGTGCGTAGCATGGGCGAATGCGAGTCCTACCCAGAGCTTTGTGTGGCAGTTTCGGAGTGACGTCCTCGTCCGAAGTGACCTGCTGTCGTAAGGACGTGATCTTTGTGAGATGTTGCGTTAGAAAATGTCCAAGCTCAGATTGAAGTTCTTGCAAGGCGCTGTGGATTCCTTGCACGTTGTCTGGTATTGATTCCACTTGAGGTCAATGTGAAGAATTAGTGATAGCATAGATGATAGTACCTGACAAAGGCCTCAGATGGACATCCACTGCCTCCTGAGATACTTCGGCGACTGAACCTTGCTCAATGTCATCTTGAACGCTGTCATCCATTGCAGATAAGAATGTCGGGGAAGAATGGGATGCAAGTCTACGCAAGTGAGAGGAATGGGGTATGGATCCTTGTTAGCATCATCGTGCCTGGCTCGTGTATCAACCTTAATTTCATAAAGCGGGAGTGACAAGCAAAGCCAGCTGAACGTTAATTATCGCAGCGCGTAAAAAATGCGACATGGTAAGGGAATCATAGCTGAAACGACACACATCAGCAGGTCTGGACTCACATCGAATCATTAACAATAAATTACCCCATCACCTATCCCCATCTCACCCTGCTTCATTCCCCACATCACCACGCCGTCGAGGCAACACCAGCTTCTTTGGCTCTAATTTGAACTTTTGCTTCGTCTTCACCTGATGTTTCTTGAAACGTAGCTTGCACTTTCCACACAACGTGTGCGCCGCGTTGGTGGGAATAGATCGACGACACGACTTGTTTGCACATTGCCGTTGCTGTTGTAGGGAAGACATTCAGCAACAGAGACAACAACGACTTGGAAGGTCTGCTTACAGGGTGCGGTTGCGATGTGTCTCTGTCCCCTTCTACACTTCCCGGACTAGCATTGGCGATCTCCTTGCCCTGACCAACACTGTCCCCGCCCTGGCTGGTAACACCCTGGCTTTGCCCAAAGGTCCCACCCCCTTGCCCATCCGGAAGGGGAAGTGGGGCAACGTTCACCATAGTCGGCACAATCCCATTCGTGCCCCCATACAGCTGCATGTGCTGCTGCTGCTGCTGAGTCGTCCCGCCTGCTCCCAACGAATACGAACCCAGCTCGCGTGCCGCAGCAGCTTTCTCCGCCTGCAACTTTAGCCTCTCCCTCTCCAAATATGCCGGGTCCACTTTTCTTCTCTTCCTCGTCTTTAATCACCCACATCAACAAACAGCATCATCAAAGTATACAAAATCACTTACGTTCAGAGAAGTCGGTGAATCCGAATGCCCTATTCCATAATGGTAATAACTAAACTTGGTGGCCTTGGGGACTGACGGCTGACTCGGCTTCGGAGGCGCGGTAGGCGTCGTAGCTGGAGGGGCAGCAGCAGCAGTCGCTGGTGGAGGCGGATGTTGATGACGAGGAACACCATATGCGGGCATCACATAAGTTTGCTGCTGCCCATTGGGTCCAAACGACGTGGAAATGAACGTCTGCCCCGAGTAAGGGGGGTGGGGGTGATGGTATCCGGACGGCGGAGGTGGTGGAGGTTGGTAGCCTAAAGGTGGAGGTTGAGGTTGAGGATACCCATAGGGTTGTTGGGCGTATGGGTACGGATAAGGATAAGGTGGGGAGGATGATGCAACTGCATTTGTGTCTTGTCCAGTTCCAGCAGGAGGAGGGGGTGGATAGGCGTAGGGAGGCATGCCGTAGGGTGGTGGCATGTAGTAGGGATAGGGATAGGGGTACTGAGTGTAGGGATATGGGCCATACGGAGAAGTAGCCGGGAAGTGCGCGGAAGTTGCTGGAGTGGTAGATGGCGCCTTCTTCGCTTTTGTTCGAGGAGCACGTTTGCGTAGTATCTCGACTGGCGCTGGGGGTTGCTGTGGTTGTGATTGTGGGTGCTCGGTTCCGCCATTGCTTCCCTGCGGATCCCCATTCCCGTTCTTCGGAGGCGGCTGATACACAAAAGGCGTGGATTGCGGGATAGTAGGCGTAGGAACAGCGTTTTTCCGAGGTGGAGTCTTCGTCGTTGTTGTAGTCGTGGATCCATTCTACATCACTTTTCGTCAGTCATAGATGATACGCATTCCCAACACAAAGCACACATACCTGGGTCCCAGGCGGTAACAACAAATCAGTGAACACCTCTACCCCAAGATGCGGGGTCTTCGCCGAGATCTTTCCAATCGTGGAAGTGGCCGTCTTGGGCTTGTAGTGGCGGAACGCCAGTGGGTCGTCGAGCGTTATCAAGTTGGCTGTAGAACTAGTAGTAGCCACTCCCATGGCTGTCGTGCCGGTGGCCGTGGTAGTACCCATGAAAGTAGCTGTAGACCATGAACTAGCCCCGATAACGGCAGGAGGGCCAGCAGGATCTACAACGTTATCATCACCCAGATCTGCTCCTGAATCAGCGTCATCCCCCTCCTCGTGGTTGATCTGCAATGATTGCCGTGGTTGTTCGAGCGATGTATGTCCGCTGCCGTTGCCGGGCGAGTCCTCGTGTCCGTTGCCGGTCGGCCCTTGGTGTTTTTCGTTGCAAACGGAGCTGGTGAAGCCTCCAATGTAGACTCCTGTCAAGCTCTGGTGTCCAATACCAGACCCGCCCTGGATTTCGCTACCAGCCGAGCCTTTCAAATTCCCAGCCGCAGAGCCCTGTCTAGCATGCCACTTGCGTAACCTCTCAGCCGTCCTGCACACATCACACATCCGCCAGCGCATCCCAGGCGAAAGAAAGTTGTTGCAGCCCTCCGTCGCACAGGTATGTCTGCTCCGTTTCTAATAATCATTTAGATAGGCGGCGCAGTTGTAAGTTAATCATTTGAAAAGCTGAGAGATAAGAGAGAACGTTTACCTTATCTTCCGCCTTTCCAGATCCTTCGACGGGGTTGATAATCAAGAAGCCCTCTCGGCCGCCCACATCTCCATCCCCGCCCTCTCCGTCCTCTCCCACCTTGATCTCCAATCCATTCTCCATCATATGCCGCGGAATATCCACGCCATCATCCTCCTTGTCATCTGGCTTATCGCCATCAACCTTTTCCCTCACCCTCTTCAGCTTGCTATGATACCGATTCTGCAACCTGTGCTGTTCACACCGCTTGTACCGATAAAAACCCGGCAGGATCTGGTGACAGTGCGAGACGGTGCACATTCGTGCTGGGGTAGGTGGTATCGTACCTAGGTAGGGCAGGCATAAACGAGGAGAAGAAAGGGATGTGAAATGCGTTACCCATCCCATCTTGTGTGTAAACTCCCGTAGACGCGTTGGAGCGCATCTCCACATCTGCGTTACTCATGGAGCTGCCGGCGCTAACCGCCAACACACTGGCCACGGATGCAGGGAGTGGAATTTGTTCGTCGATTATGGAGATCTCCCATGCGCGAAGCTCTTCCGGGGAGTCTATGAGTGGCTAGAATGATTGATCAAGTTAGTGAACAGCCCAAACGATAACAAAGGAGGAAGGAAAGAAGGAAACGTCAAAAGAAAGGGAACAACATGAACGTAGAAAGAAAAATAAGCGTTATTAATGGTCAAAGGATCAACAGTCAAGGCGGGATGGAGGAAGGAAGGAGAATGAAGGGCAACAAACACAATGAACAAAGAGAAAACTCCATAAAAGAAAGCAAGAGAGGTAAGGGATCATTCGAAGGGAGGAAAATGTAGGAAGGAAGAGTTTTAACCAAGCACAGTAGGGCGGGCGTAAAAAGAAGTCGATCAAGAGTCGAAAGATGAAAGAAGAAAAATGATTCAGAGGAAGGAAGGCAAAATAAAGGGAGACGGAGGAAGGCAGGAAAACGAACACAGGAAGAAAAGAAGAAAGAATTCAGAGGATGGAAGGCGGAATAAAGGGAAAGGGAGGAAGGCAGGTAAACGAACGCAGGAAGGAAGGAAGAAAGAAAAAATTCGGAGGGAAAGCATGTGGAGGAAGGAAGGAGTTGCAACTGGAGGAAGGAAGGCATTGGGCGGAAGGATGGAAGGCAAACGACGCAGGAAGGAAAGAGACGAACACGAAAAGAAGAAGGAACAGAAACAACCCGACAAAAAACGAAACGAAAAAAAAAAAACACAAACTCACCCCCAACCCCAACCCCCGCCTCCTCTCATCCTCCACCAACCTCCGCCCCGCCATTTCCCCATCAAACGCCTCGCGCTCCGCTTTCCATTTCGCTCGTTTTGTCGTTCCGTAGGTCCTATAACGGGTTCGGCAGGGTGGACACATTTTGTATTCGTAGGTGCCTGTTAGGGTGAAAAAAGGGTTAACAAAAGAACCGCGAAGGCGGGGTGGGGGAATAAGGATTATTTAAAGGGAAAAAGGGAAGTGAAGTGAGGGGTGAAAAAAAAAAAAAAAGATGTAAAAAAAGGAAAGAAATACGAGGAAGAGGGGGAAAGCGAGTTGGGAGTGTATACAATCCCTTGTTACTTGCGTACTTGTTCGAAAGAAGGGGGAAAAAAAGTAAATGAGAACATACCACGAATAACCTTCTTACACCCCTTAACTGAACATCTCCGCGTCGGGACGGTCGGGTCTTCCTCTTCTCCTTGTTGCTCTTCCTCTTCCTCTTGTCCTTGCCCTCGCCGGCGTTGATCTTCCACACCGTCGGGACTCTGAATATCATCCGGGGCTGGGGTCGGTGTTGTCCGTTGATCCTCCCGCGTACTCGACGCGACGGGTTGTTGGAATCGCGCTTGCGCTTCCCCCAACTGCACATACCCCCCATAACTCGACGCAGACACCGGCAACGTCAGGGCATTAGCCAACTCGGACGTAGACGTCGTCGTCACAAGATGCGGGTGGAGAGGCAAACCCGTCGCCGATGAAGACGAAGGCACAGCACCCTGACCCGGGACTTGAAAAAGACGCGGATCGATCGCGTGGTCCCATCCTTGCGATTGCGCTTGCTGGTTCTGCCCTGGTTGGGCTTGGGTGTGTTGGTGGGTCTACAAACGTCATCAGCCTCGTCCTCAAAAAGAAAAAAGAAAAAATTGCCGACCTCGCCCTGATCGCTAACACTCAAAGGCATCCAAACAGCGGTAACACCTCCATTTGCTCCCCCGCTCCCTCCCACCTCACCAACCCCAGCACGCTCAGCACCAACACCAGCAACGGCAGCCTTCTCCATTTTCCTCCGTGCCCTCTTCGTACTCGCATAAACCCGATGCCTCCCTCTACACGCCTCGCACATCTTATTTGGGCTTGAGAGGGGTAGGAGGAGGGTGCAGCCTCGTACGGAGCATTGTTTCGTTTCGGATGGGTCGTTGTTGGTAGACGAAGTGGTGCCAGGGGATTTGGGAATAGACAAAGGTGGATAATAAAGCGTTACCGCACCTGGTGCCACCAACGACGAGTCTGCACTCATCAGACTCTGTTTCGGTCCGCGGAGTTTGAATTTCGAAGAATCGGGGAGAGAAAAAACAAAAGGCGTGTAAAAAATTGAATTTGTCTGGTGCGGAATAAAAGTAAAAATTATCCAGAGAACAAAGTCCTGACTAAATGATGATTAAGTACCCGTCACTGCGAATATCCATAGTTCAAAGTCAACGAAAGATTCCGCATTGTATACCTGTTCAAGTCAAAATGGTTCAAACGGGAGGCGCACGTCTCATTTCCGGACTAAGTTAAAAAAAGCTCCGCCTTGGCATTCCGTTAAGGGTTTGCACACCCGGGAGGGTTTTCAAAATTGCAGTTAGGCAAAACCTCCTCCTATACGCTGACTGGTTGTTGAACCTGAGCGTGAGATGGCGTAAATCCCATGCAGGATAAGAGAGGGGCCTCATCTCATTGCGAAACTAAATAACGGAAATAAGTATCAGCAGTGTGTGGAATAACAAGAATGATCTACCTCATGCAGCCAGCAGTTGAAGTAGAGGTCCATCGTCATGTCAGGGTAGAAGGGTACATCTTCGGTGGTCACAAAACCATCAGTAGTAAGGTTGAGCGCGTGAAGACCGGGAAGATTGATAGAAAGGAGGTCAAAGATTTTACACGGCACCGTGGACACGTCAACTTCAAGGCATCTCAAAACGCCAGATACACCAAACCCAATAACGATATTCTTGAGGTCCTGGTAGGTTAGGGGTTGTAGATTATGAATAATGAGGGACGTCAGGGAATGATTGTATTGCTTCAGGTACGTGCCCAACAGAGTTGAAAAGGAGGAAGGGAAGCGCCATAACCTAAATTCCAACGTGCGGAGGTAAGGTAATGCAACTTCAAGACATGGCTGTTCGAACCACTCTCCCACCAGTGGATCTTTAACGTATGGCTTCCCTAGAGCTTGGAAGACGAGCTTGAGAGAGGTGAGGGTACCGGCATGGACCGTGAGGAATCGATGCAATCCTGACGTATCTGTTTGTAGGGTGCTGATGTAGCCTTGTGTCAGAGAAAAACTCGTTAAACGAGGCATACGAGAAAGTTGACGAAAAAACGGTGCAAGGTGGCAGCGCCCACGTGTAAACAGCGTCAATTTTTGCAACGTTAGATGGTGGTTGTTAACAAAGGGAAGAAGATTTGTGATTATGACTTCCTCGGAATCTGTGGTGCGATATTTAATGGAAAACCTGACAGAGAATTCCTCGAGGTTAGGAAGATGGAGATTAGATGGGAGAACACATTTCATCACATCCAAGGGGAAATCAAAGTAAACCGTGCGCAGGACAGAGGAACATGCCTTCCATGCGATATTGATGAGGGGGGTCGTCATTCGGAAAGATTCCAAACTGTGTGGCCCGGATAATTCAACGCGAAGTGTCTTCACCTCACTCAGCCCCGTAACGATCTGGAGCAGGGATAGGATAGCTTCTCGCCGTTCTCCAGACGTGGTAACCGGCCAGGTAAACGGCTCCAGAAGTTTTCTGACCAAACTGTCAGCCGGAGTATGTTTAATCTTTCCCATCAATGACTGCAAATTCTTCTGTGAGACCTTGGATATGTGGTGACCCAGCGGACTTGGTCGCAGATGCAAATCGCGAATTTTGCTTGCGCGACATGGGGCACTGTTTAAGCGACTCGGATTAAGCCACATCCTGACGCACGTTACAAGCTCACCTTAGCCGATGGATCCAATCGCGGATAAGAGGGATTTTAACATCGTGTATGTAGGCTGATTTATACCGTTCTTCCATTGCGATGTGGAATAAAACCTGGTTTACCGCATAGAGCTTCCGCACGATATCCTTGGGAATGAAGGAGACGATCCTCGCCCAAACATCGTAAGGCAAAGAAGCTATGGTGGTGGTTGGCATCCGAGTCTGAAGAGGTCGTCGCGTACCTAACAGGCAGTGTGATTGAAACTCAAGTGTCGGAAATTTCCCAGGCGCCTGATTAGGCTCCGGTTTTGTGGTGTTGATTGCCGGCATTATTACAGTGCTTTGCGTAATGCTTTGCAGCACGAAACTTTTAAAATTGTATTTGGTTGTGTTGGAACTGGACCCGAGATGTCACGCTCAGGCCTGGATCCTTTCGCAGAAAGTTTCAAAATAAATTTCGTTTGGTCAGCATGGCATCTTAAATTTCTGACCGTGTTTGCGAGAGCATGAGACAACGGCCTCCGTTAAAAAAAATGGGGTGCTGGGACAGGCCGAAAGGGGTAGTTGTGACATCTCGGGTCCAGTTCAAGCACAACCAAATACAATTTTACAAAGTTCGTGCTGCAAAGCATTATGCAAAGCACTGTAGAGATGTGTAGAAGCCAGTAATACAAAATCGGTACCCGTGTCACTGCCAATGTCCATAGTTCAAAGTCAACGAAAGATTATCCGTATTTATATTTGATTTATATACGAGTCCAAGTCGAGACCGGAGAGGAGGCGCATCTCTAATTTCTCGAGTAATCTCATTTCCGGGCTAAGCCAATCTAAATAGTTCTGCTTTGACATTCCGTTAAAGGTTTGCAGACCCGGGAGGGCTTTCAAAAGTGCGGCGTGGCACAACTTGCTCGGATATGCTGACCGGGTTTTGAAACTGAGCGTGAGATAACGTAAATCCCATGCAGGATAAGAGACGGGCCTCATGTCGTCGCAAAACTAAATAACGGAAATAAGTTTCAACAGTGTATGGAATAGCGAGAATGATCTACCGCTTCCTCCCACAAGCCGAAGCACGAGTTCATCGCCCAGGAATCGTAGGCTCCATATCTGGTGGTCACAAAACCATCAGTAGCCAGGCTGAGCGCATGAAGACCGGGAAGGTTGATAGAAAGCAGGTCAAAGATTTTATAGTACGGCACCATGGACACCCCAACTTCAAGGTATCTCAAAACACCAGATGCACCAAACCCAGTAACGATATTCTTGAGGTCCTCATATGTTAGGGGTGGCTTATTATTGATGATGAGGGACGTCAGGGAATCGTTGTATTGCTTCAGGTACGTGCCCAACAGGGTTGAAAAGGAGGAAGGAAAGTCCCATAACCCAAATTCCAACGTGCGGAGGAGAGGTAACGCAACTTCAAGACATGGTTGTTTGAACCACTCTCTCATCCGCGGGTCTTCAACGTATGGCTTTCCTAGAGATTGGAAGACGAGCTTGAGAGAGGTGAGGGTACCGGCATGGACCGTGAGGAATCTATGTAATCCTGACGTATCCGTTTGTAGGGTGCTGACGTAGCCTTGTATCAGGGAAAAACTCCTTAAACAAGGCATACGAGAAAGTTGAAGGAAAAACGATGCAAGGTGGCACTGCTCATGTGTAAACAGTGTCAATTTTCGCAACGTTAGATGGTGGTTGTTAACAAAGGGGACAAGATTTGTGGTTATGACTTCCTCGGAATCTGTGGTGCGATATGTAACGGAAAACCTGACAGAGAATTCCTCAAGGTTAGGGAGATGGAGATTAGATGGGAGAACACATTTCATCACATCCAAGGGGAAATCGAAATGAACCCTGCGCAGGGCAGAGGAACATGCCTGCCATGCGATATTGATGAGGGGGGTCGTCATTCGGAATGATTGCAAACGGTCTGGCCAGGATAATTCAACGCGAAGTGTCTGTACCTCACTCAGCCCTGAAACGATCTGCAGCAGGGATAGGATAACTTCTCGCCGTTCTCCGGACGAGGTAACCGGCGGGTGGATAAACAGAAGTTTTTTGACCCAACTGTCATCTGCAGTACGTTTAATGCTCGCCTTCAATGACTGCAAATTCTTCTGTGAGACGTTAGAAATGTAGTGACCTAGCGGACTTGGTCGCAGATGCAAATCGCGAATTTTGCTTGCGTAAAACGGGGCACTGTTTGAGCGACTCAGATTAAGCCACATCCTGACGCACGTTACAAGCTCACCTTAGCCGATTGATCCAATTGATGCCAAAAGGGATTTTTAGGTCGTGGATGTAGGCTGATTTATACCGTTCTTCCATTGCGATGTGGAATAAAACCTGGTTAACCGCATAGAGCTTCCGCAGGATATCCTTGGGAATGAAGGAGACAATCCTCGCCCAAACATCGTAAGGCAAAGAAGCTATGGTGGTGGTTGGCATGTGGAGAGGTCATGGCGTACCTGAGGCCTGACGTTTGACGGGCAGTGCGATTGAAGCTCAGCAGTATCGATTCCCCAGGCGCCTGAGAAGCGCGCCGGAGATGCCGTGATGACACATCCCAAACAGATCCTGTACTAACCTTTACCCAACAGCCCATTCGAAAACTCACCGTAAGTACGCGAATCGCCCTCAATTTCTTGAAATCTCAACGTTTAAGTGTTAGAATGGACCGGAACGCGTCCAGCACCTTCCTAGTCGTGCCATCCGCGTACATATCCATTGACAAGGCTGCCCCAAATGATAGCGAGCAGACGTTATTCGGACACCGTCGGTGGTACTAGTAGCAGCCCCCCTAAGGATGTGTTTCTTGGGCGTTCAATATGGGCAGCACTATGACGACGAGGAGCTGAAGGAATTTGTAAGGCTCTTCCCTTATGTTGGTTTTGACATGGGTTTCATGTGTTTGACGTTCGTAGAGCATGGGCTTAACGGGGAGGCGAAACTCCTATGAATAGGAGGGACGAAGGTGCCTTCGTTTTTGAGCTTGGAAGACGCCTTTTTGGATGATTGGGAGATGCTTAGAAATTCGGAGGGCGGTATGAAGTATGTGGTTGTTGCCTCGCGAGTGGCTTATGGGTTCCGCTGTGATTCAAGAATCGTACGTGAACTGGTAATCCTCAGGCTCCTTCTGTATCCACTTTTGCTAATTCCATGCAAGCACACAACGGGCTATCCTCATTCGTTCCCCGCGTTGCATCTTCTCCGTGGACTTCACCAGCGGCGCCGTTGCTTATACCTGCCATAGCGACACATCTTTAGGGGAAACATTCACGTCACCAGCTTTTTGTGACAGGGCTGACGACACACATCCCAGTGCGAAAAGACAAGGGAAAACGCCATTTAGATTTAAGAAGAGGGCTCGTCTCAATGCTGGAAATGAGGCTCTTTACTCCTCACGTGTTGGATTTGGGTTCAACCAGGTTCAACCCAACTTGGGATCACACCGGTGCTGGTAAAGTTGAGGCTGTGAAGCGGTCTAGATGTCCTCACGACTGCAATGCGACACGTCATACTGATTACACAGAGCGTACATACGTGGCATATCGTCGGAACCGATAAAAGGCTGGCGTCTTGAAAAGGAAGTCTTGTCGTTTCAGCAAACCCTAACAATCTACATCGACATGAGCGCTACTTTCCAGAAACTCGTAAGCCTGCAGGCTTATTCTTGGACACGTGCATTGACGCAGGCTTAGGTTACTAACATCGACTTGCTTCGCCAGTTATCTGAAGCGCGCTTTGACGACGATCTGGCTGGTGCGTAAAATCTATCTGCAGTGATTTGTCCTCACTGGCTCGACAGCTTTTGACGCATTTCCTCACCTCTCTGAGATTGCCGTTGCCCGTAAAGACCTTGTAGAGAAGGTGGCAGCGGGTCGTCACAAAGGCGACTCGTGGTACGATACCAGCCAGCTGGCAGACCAGGACAGGTTGCTCAAGGCCGTATCGGACATTCGCTTGTTCCTGCAAGAGGCGAAGGCGGCTGCTGTTTCGTCCGACGTGAACCGCATGTATCTCGACAAGGAGTCGTTTTACCAACACGCGCGCTTTGTGCTCGTCGGCAACGATCTCTGGACCCCGAGGGCTGTTCCGCAGCGCGAAGAACTGGAACGTCTTTACCAAACGTTCCAGAATGCGAAGGCCACAGAAGGCGTTGCCATCGGCCGTTGGCGCGATACGTCCCATACTGGTACCGCCGCAGCCTTGGGTCTTCTGACTGAATACACTCCGGGTGGTGTATTAGACACTGAAGTGTGGGGACAGAGCTATAACGATGCCTTCCTCCTTGGAACAATCAAAGCTGCTCGCTCGGTCAAACTGGTCACACCCTTGACCACTCATTTGCGCAAGGTAAGGCTTCCACTTTTTCTGGGAGCGGATGCTTATTATTTGTGAAAATCATATCGACAGGAAATTGAAGCCTCGTCCGGTGCGATCAAGGAATGCGACGTCCGTAACGACACGGCGAAATTTGACGGTCACAGCATCTCCTATACGATGGTCAACTCGACCGTTCAGGAGACGAGAGTTCTCAAGACCTTCGGCTTTTACGCCTCTCCTCATGTTGCACGTGGCATTGAGTTCCTTCCGCTTGACAGCAAGCTATATCAAGAAGCTCGTGAAAAGTGTTCGATGTTGGATCTCTTGCTCCTCGCACGTCAGACCAAGCTCATGCAAGCGCTCGACAACATCATGGGACGTACCAACCTACAAGCTCAAATCGTTGATTTCATCACGCCCGCTATCCCAGATTGTAAAGTCTATATAGAGCTGCACAAGCGCTATATCGCCGGGCTGCAAAAGGATGGGGTTCCAGAGAGTGACCCAACTAGCCTTCTTATCCGCCGCGTCGACCTTCGTATTCACCAGGCCAGCGAAAACCTTCGTCGATCTGAGCAGCTGAGTGAAACACTCCTTTTGAGGACCGCACAAGACGTATCGAACTCGGTCCGCTTCGGGGCAGCTAAACTCTTGGCTGAGCGTTATCCCACCAGCTCCAACACCGCGACCGACGACACAGTCCTCGCACATCTCATGCTCGACAAGCTTGTCGCTCAAGCCGTTTGGAACGGTGGCCTAAGCAAGTTCCGCCTCAACACGTACAAGGCCATAGAGTCGTAAGTGCGTTTAATCCATTGGCTGTGTTTCATGCTCACATAGCGACTAGATACGTCAAGAACGAACTTGATCGTGCGATCGACGATCCGTCTCTGCGCAGGGTTCGCGACGAAGCGGCTGGCAAGCGCGACGATTTTTTCCGCGCGATTCAGACCGGGGTTTTCAGGGGTCAAACTCTTACAGGCCCAAAGTTCGAGGTAGACGAGGCATCATCGCTGTTCTCGACTTACCTTCAACGTCTGGGCTTCCGAATCGCCCAGGCCCACAGCGAGGATCTGGCCGAAGAACTTGCCGACACGTTCGTCACCGAATTCCTCAATCAGCACCAGTACATCCCGGTCGAGTGTTAGAAGGGCTACGTTTTCCTCTCCAGTCAGTGACCGCGTTCAATACTACCACGAGATGTACGATAAGTAGCTGTCGTACTCCCCCCGCCCTATACTCAGTCCTCGTCGATCTGTTTTGTAACAATACATAAGCGAAATCAAACCTGCGTACATCGAACGACTTCCCTGCCGCCCTGCCTAAAATCCACCCTCTTACACAGCTGGACCGGCCCCAGACAATGGAGGAGTAACACATCCTACTTTGACTTGAGCTTGACCGGCCTCGTCTCCGTGTTGGTGTGAAGAAATCCTCCGTCATCGGTCCCCGCCCTTCACCTCGAAGAGCCGCAGATTACTCCGCACGGCGCATCTCGGACCATTTCCTCCCCAAAGCGATTGACCTGGTCAACGAAGCCCTCCATCTCACTAAGTCTGACAAACTCGGACATTGGAGCTCATGACCCGACAAGATGAACCTCATCTTGAGAACTTGAAGAACGAGCCTGAAGCGTTCAACAGAGTGGACGACATGGGTCGAGGACGAGTTGAGGGAGAGAGGGAAGAAGTCGTGGCCGTGGCAAATCGGTGAGTCCGACCAGCGAGAAATTGGAGCTGACTCACCGCTTGTACTTGCCACCGCAGGCACGATTGGAGAACAAAGGCCTCAAGCGACAGTCGGAAGTTACAGCGGTAGGGCCAGTTGGAGCTCGCCTCACGCCTGCGATTCTTGCCCTTGTCCAGCTTCAACGCCTCGAGGAACTAGGCCAAGACTAGGCAGGTAGATATCAGGAGCCGAGGACCAATACCAATGCAGTGAGGACTCGAGCCACGAACCTGGTGGGGATTCACGCGACGGGAGTGGTGGACACACCAACAAGAAGGCCGGAGCTCGCACCGGAACAAACCACAGAGCGAACCCTCCCATCGGCTTCACGTCAATCCGGGAGAGTTGTTAGCAGGTTGACATTGAGCGAGGGAGAAGGAAACGATGGGAGGAAGGTTGGGTGATGCAATACGATCACTCAATGTTAGGGTAGGGAACTTGAAGCTTGAAGACCGAAGAGGAAGCGCTACTGACGCGGACGAGTGATGGGGCCAACCAAATCTACGTCCCTCCGATTGTTTGCCCCGGTTGATACTTCGCGGATGAATAGCGCACCTAAGTGTATGTATGACTTCTGGCATTGGACTTTTGGCATCGGATCACTGGCCCGTGCCTGGCTAAACGGTTCAGCGAGAGAACGTCTCTGTCAAGGGGGTATCGGGATCTGAATGCCGAACCGGGGGTTGGGTGGTTGGTTCGGCCGTCAGGCCGCTAATTTTTTTTTTGACCTACCCATTTTTTGGGCAAAAAATGGCTTAGAAGCACTCTACAAGCCACTAAGCCATGTTTCGTGCTGCAAAACAGAAGTAAGGGAGCAACGATTGACATTTGAGTATATATGTAAAGAT
>KN838588.1:79786-98249 GCA_000827195.1 Laccaria amethystina LaAM-08-1 | reverse complement strand
ACGTGGCAACCCACTTTAGGTTTCCTTTTGCTAATGACATTGCCCATCCTGGTCTGTTCCCCACGCCGCTGTTGTGAGCTTCTGCTCGCAGGGCGGCAATGGGTTCTTTTATTTAATATATACATAGTTAAATTTTTATGTAGGTAAAATTTCGTAGTGAGATTTGTACAGGTGTGCTGTAATGAGCATTATTTGTAGATATACATTCCGCTTTTTTAAAGCTTTTTGTCACTTTTCATAGCTTTTCCGGTTTTTCTTGTCCTTGAGTAACATAAAAAGTAGCCAGCTTTTTTGGATTAGCAACACGGCTTTTCCGACTTGCCGCTTTCGTCCCTTTTTGCCGCTTTTTTCACTTGTGCAAGCGGAAAAAAGCTATTTGTAGAACTACTGATGAATTGATGGAATGGAATATCTTGCAATAGTATTTTGCAATCTCCAGAAATACACAGATGCACAGAGGCTTCAAGTCCAAGTTGTGGATGTGAGGAAGAAGATTTTTGGAGAGAAACATCCAAAAACAGTAAAAGCAGTGGCATTACTTGCAGAACTTAGATCTCAAGCTAACCAAAATACTCCAGGAACTGAAGATATAAAAAAGGTGAGTCTTATCCACTCTGGAGTCCATTTAATTCATATATTCATGACATTAGCTAAACATTTTTCAAAAATGGCAACTAAATCTGCCAAAATATTGAAGAGAAAGGTATTGCAATATTCCAACATTTCTCAGATGATAAATTCTTATTTGGGTTTTCAGTAGGATGAAAAGTAGATGATACTGTAGATCTGACTTGCAATATTGCATGCTCATCTATGTATATATCCAGCATGGGTATATTCAAACTGTCCAAGCAACATTGATCATAACATATTTTGAGAATTTCAAACAGCTATGGTTGCTAAAAATCATAATGCACCAAGGAAGGAAGTACACAATAATAACATCATTAGAGTTATTCCTTACTGCCCTGATCATGTATCCTAAGTATGGAACCCATATGGGCTCTGATTCAAAGTCTCTTCTCTACTGAGAGTTGTAGTTGCCTTTTTTTCACCTACTCAATATCCAGGATCCTCATACTGACTTCACATCAAAGCATATCCCTTGCTGAATTTGTTTGTGTTCACCTTTCAGCTACTCTCAAACACACAAACAATCTTACAACCTGAGGAGACCAGTTAATTTCACCAGATGCATGAGCACTTTCCTCTTGGAACTTGGTCAACTATCCTCCACACTTTACAAAATAGAATAGTCAGCTTTTTCACAAGCTTTTCCTTTTTTTGGATTATTTACAAGGAAGCGTGTCTCCACATGATCATTAGCCTTTACTTACAATGTCCCAGCCTGGAAAAGTGTCACCCTTACTCAAGCTATCCCATTCCAGGATATTGGGCTGTGTTTCTCACATATTGATCAGAGGCATTATTGCTCAATGATTTCCTTCACATTTGTGAAGTGGATAAATCAAAAATATATTCTGAGATTAAAACACACTATGTATGCTAGTTATATATAAAATATGCTGATTGGCCACAGTCTAAATGAAGCTGGTGAGTACAATTGTACCTGAAATGTATCTTGAAATGTTGGGTATATTCTGAATACATTTAATATTCTCCAGGCACATTAAAATCAAATATTGAATGAACATCTGGAGAACATTTAACAAACATTTTGCTAATATTTCTCATTTGGACCTTCATACACATCCTGGGTATATTTTGAGTTTACCCACCAGATAAATGTGGATTGAAATATTGAGCAATAATGCCACTCATCAACATACATCTAATTATGTGCCTACTTCCACCTCTCCCCTGTGTCACAGGATTTGAGCAGCCTGTTGCTCAAGAAGGTTGAATGTAGCTAGCTCTTCCATGGCAAGATCAAAGCCAGTGTTGAAGTAGCCATAGTCATCATTGGGATGCATTTCTTAAAGTAAGTCAAGTCAAGTCTCAATGTACCCTGAACAGTGTTGCCAAAGTTTAGTCCAGAACCTCAGTTTGAACCCAAACCACTGAACCAAATGCAAAGTTCAAAAGCCAAATACACCTTGCATAACAGGCCCCAATAAGCACACATACCAGATAATATGGCCATCAGCCATTACCCACTTTTGAGATTCCGCCTCAAACTCTAAATTCTTTTGGGAAACACAGCCATGTCAATGCTGCCTCTGTTGATTATTTGGCTCCCTATCTCTAAAAAGACACCAAGTCCCACTGTGCATGTGACTGTGTTGGATTGTCTGTTTATTGGAGGCTGCGCACATTCCTTCCAGCATGCCATCATCAATTCATCTCTCATCCACCATGTTGTTCCTTATTATGGCTGATATTCTTCTATCACAAGCGCAAGGAGTGACAGTGGGGAAGGCCCAAAGAAAGCCTCTCAAGCAGGGAAAGCAGGTAAGTCGCCAACACTCTTCACAAGCTCACTGTTCCAAAATATTTAGGTTCAGCGAGCTTGAGGCTATAGCCTCACTTTTATCAACAGTTCTTGAATGCCCAGAATGGCATGGATCAAGTATCACCCTTGTTGATAGCCTCCATGAATCCCAAGAAGCATGACAACAAAGATGGCTAGACAACCAGAGTGGAGGTTATAGGTAACTGCTCACCAAACTTTTCTTGCACCTCTCTGACCCACATTCTCTATTTTTCATTAGCTTGCCTCTCCTTGCTCTCGCACACTGAACCACGTTAGGGGACTGGGTCACCAACTTCAGAAAGGTGAAGTCCGATGAGAAGAGTGCCATGTCGGAGTGCCTGGGTCATGAAGAGTGCTTGCAATGCAAGGTATGTAGCCACTGACTCTAATTCATTGACCTCATCTGACCAATGAACTGATGCTTTATGTGATGACAACTGTGCTTAAGCCACTGAACGACAACTGAGAAACTCTGTGTCACTGTGACCAACCCAGGAAATATCCTCAACAACCTACAAAATAGATGACCTATGAATGCACCATTTCAATGGCAAGAGCAGAAGGCTGATAGACGAAATGTAATGAAGCACAGCACTTTCAAAATGGCGGCACATGCAATGTGAGAAGGCCACTATATAGTGCTATCACTTCATGTACAACATGTATTAGTTAGTACTAAATAAAATTTATCTTTTAATCTTCAAAGGAAACGGTTTGTATAGCAACAGAGCACTCAAAGTAAGCAATGACGACTTAGAGCACATTTCTACAGCAATGTACTAAAATAGAATGGGCAGGTAAGTTGCCAAACAATCAACAAAGGCGCACTGTGGCTGTGTTTCCCAAAAAGAATTAAGGTTTGAGGCAGAAAGTGAGTAACTGCCATTGCCCAGGTGATGAAATTTCCCTTATAATAGTAAAGTAGTTATAAATCACAATAGTTTTGAACTAAAAAATTGGGGAAAAAATGTCCAAAATATGAAGGAAAGTGAGCTCCCCAGTCACTAATAGTTCACAGGTTCAGTTCTGTCTGAACCTGTTCTCTAAAAAAATTCTGCAACCTGAACATGAAAGTAAACTTGAACTGAAATGTGGTTTGCACCACAGCTTTGTGTGTAAATAATTGATTTTTGAAGATGGTACTTTTTTAAAGCATTTGAATATAGAATTTTTTAAAAAAATATGATTTTAAAAATTGACAAGGTTCAGGAGGTTCAAACCTGAACTGAACCAATGGTTTGAGTTCAGGTTCAGGTTTGGGTTAAAGGGGGTCTGAACCAGACTGGACTGAACTTTGGCAACACTAATCCTTATACTCATGCAAGCACCCACTTGAGCCCCTGCCCCCTCCTCACAACCACCTGCAGGGGTTTGTTAACCCTTGGACTTTTCATCCTTGTCTGCACCACACTCTTCTCCACCTCTCCCACTGCCCCTCCTGCATAAGTGTTGATGTTGGACCATGGATGACATGATGCAAGGAACCTCCAGTATTATCATAATTATGATTACCACTAGGGCTAAGCATAATATTTGTCACCTCTTACTTCTTGTGAAGTATATTTCCATTTCTATAAACTGAATCAATCTTCTGGGGTTTGTATAAAAAATTGAATTTGCACTCAGATATCTGGTGCAGAATAAAGTAAAATTTATCTGGAGAACAAAGTCCTGACTAAATGACAATATGCATTAAGTAGAAGTCAGTAATACAAAATTGGTTCCTGTGTCAGTGCAAATGTCCATAGTTCAATGTCAACAGAAGATTCCATATTTATATACTAGTCCAAATCAAAGTGAGGGGGACTGGTTCAAACAGGTGGAGGAGGAGGAGGCACACCTCTCATTTCTGGACTGAATTAATCTAAATAGTTCTGCTTCGGGATTCTGTTAAAGGTTTGCAAACCCGGGAGGGCTTTCAAAATTGTCTTTACATAAAAGTTGCCCAGATATACTGACTGGGTGTTGAGAGTGAGTGTAAGATGACGTAAATCCCATGCAGCATAAGAGAGGGGCCTCATCTCTGCGCAAAACTAAGTAACGGAAATAAGTTTCAACAGTGTCTGGAATAACAAGAATGATCTACCTCGTTCTGCCAGAGGCAGAAGTAGTCCATCGTCCTGTATTGATTGGTCACCCAAACATCGGTAGCCAGGCTGAGCGCGTGAAGACTGGGAAGATTGATAGCAAGCAGGTCAAATATTTTACCCGGCACTTTGGACACCCCAATGCCAAGGTATCTCAAAACGCCAGGTGCACCGAACCCAGTAACAATATTGTTGATGTCCTCGTAGGTTAGGAGTGGCTTATTATTAATAATGAGGGACGTCAGGGAATCATTGTATTGCTTCAGGTATGTGCCCATGGGAGTTGAAAAGGAGGAAGGAAAGTCCCATAACCCAAATTCCAACGTGCGGAGGTGAGGTAACGCAACTTTAAGACATGGCTGTTTGAACCACTCTCTCATCAGCGGGGCTTTAACATATGGCTTCCCTAGAGCTTGGAAGACGAGCTTGAGAGAGGTGAGGGTACCGGCGTGGACTGTGAGGAAGCTATGCAATCCTGACGTATCCGTTTGTAGGCTGCTGACGTAGCCTTGTGTCAGGGAAAAACTTGTTAAACAAGGCATACGAGAAAGTTGATGGAAAAACGAATCAAGGGCGAAGTGCTCATGTGTAAACAGCGTCAGTTTTTGCAACGTTTGATGGTGGTTGTTAACAAAGGGGACGAGATTTGTGATTACGACTTCCTCAGAATCTGTGGTGCGAGATGTAACGGAAAACCTGACAGAGAATTCCTCAAAATTAGGGAGATGGAGATTAGATGGGAGAACACATTTTATCACATCCAAGGGGAAATCGAAGTGAACCCTGCGCAGGGCAGAGGAACATGCCTGCCACGCGATATCGATGAGGGGGGTCGTCATTCGGAATGATTCCAAACACTCTGGCTGGGATAATTTAATGCGAAGTGTCTGCACCCCACTCAACCCTTTAACGATCTGGAGCAGGGATAGGATAGCTTCTCGCCGTTCTCCGGACGTGTTAAGCGGCCAAGTAAGCGGTGGGCCAGTCCGCCGCTTCAAATGTTTTTTGACCCAACTGTCATCCGCAGTACGTTTAATGTTCCCCTTCAATGGCTGCAAATCCTTCTGTGAGACCTCAGAAATGTAGTGACCCAGCGGACTTGGTCGCAGATGCAAAGCGCGAATTTTGCTTGCGCGAAACGGGTCACTGTTTAAGCGACTCAGATTAAGCGACATCCTGACGCACGTTACAAGCTCACCTTAACTGATTGATAATGGTAAAAGGGATTCTTAAATGGTTGATGTAGAGCGATTTATACCGTTCTTCCATTGCGAAGTGGAATAAAGCCTGGTTAACCGCATAGAGATTCCGCAGGATATCCTTGGGAATGAAGGAGACGATCCTCGCCCAAACATCGTAAGGCAAAGAAGCTATGGTGGTGGTTGGCATCTGAAGAGGTCATGGCGTACCTGACGGTGTGTGACTGAAAGGCAGTGCGATTGGATCTCAGCAGTATCGCACTTTTCAGTCCTTACATCGAGTGAAATAATAGTACTTAATTAAAGATCCTCCGGCCCTCCCTCACCCTCTCCGTTCTTATTGCCCTTTTTAACAGCGTTCCTCAAAACGCCAAGAATCCTCATGTTCCCCTTTTTCTTCTCCTCCTCCGTCCTCTCCTTCACTGCATACATCTTCCTCCCCGTCCCATACGCGCTCAAAGCCAGATTAACCACCCTCATCGGCTTCGTCTCAACCCTCTCAGCCCGAACATACTCCCAACTCCCGGGCCTAAACGCATTCTCTCGCGCCCTCTCCCCATGCGGCACATCAACCATCACACTCGCTCGAACACCCACTCCCTTGAGCCCCTGCCCCCTCTTCCCAACCACCCGTGGCGGCTTCTCAACATCCAATGTCTTTATCCTCATCTGCGCCACACTCTTTTCTACCTCTCCCACTGACCCTCCCGCATAGGAGTTGACGTTGGACACGAGAGGAGGTGTGTTCGCAGACTCCCTAACTCCCATCTCCGCCAACAATCCACCAAACGAAGCCACAAACGCCTTTTTCGCACCGTCCTCCCCCCCAATGTTGACGCTACTAAACCGTCCTCGATCAATGTATTTCTCCTGTAGCACGATCCCCGCCTGCGGCTTCGTCGTTAAATACGTTTCGAGCATTGTTGGGTGGGAGTAGAGTAGCCCGCCCGTGCGGTGGGGTTGTGGTTTGATTTTTGGGTTCCATCCCCCGTCGTTCTTGGTGGTGGTGTGGATGGGGTAGTACTTGAGACGGGTAGAATAGTCCTTAGAAGACTGTGCATCCTTGACAGCCTTCAAATCGTCTTGCAACGTCCGCCGATACTCCTTCGCGGTCCGTACCCCAATAAACGCCATATGATAGTCCGTCTCTTCAGCATTCCCAAGCGCAAGCTCGAACATGCTCTTCTCCTCCTTTCCCCCATTCTCCCCAAGCCTACCCCTATCTCCCCCGCGCCTCCTCATAACCTCCCTCAAATGTTCCCCAAACTCCCCCCTAAATCCCCTCAGCTTTGTCAAAAACTTTTCAAACTCCCGAGGACTCATCGCATCTATATTCGGGATCAACTCCTGCACGTTGGTCGAGTAGAGTCGTTTGGGCGAGTACGAGCCGCGTCCTTTGTGCCCTAGATTCCTCAGGTCCACAGCTTGTTCTTGTTCCAGCTGCTTCTCGACTTTTTTTGTCTTCCATGCGTCCACCCGTCCCGCCTCCTTGGCTTCCACCCCCTCCCCCCACTCAGCCTCCCCAAACTCCGAATCAACACCCCAAACCCCCTCCTCCCCCCACCCCAACCCCTTCGCCCACCCAGTCCCCCTCACAACCTTCGGCAACACATTCATCCCCTCCACCCTCCTCACAAACCTAACCTGACTCTCCGCATGGCTCCACTCCACAAACTGCGCATGCTCTTCATACTTCTTCAGCGTTATAAACGCATTCCGACGACGCAGGGAGATCGGTCGTTTGAGGCCCCAGTTTCCGCGCGAGGAGTAGGCCGGCAGCGGGGAGGAGTAGGTTTGCCGGATGTAGGGGTCGTAGGAGGCGAAGCGCGAGGAGCGGAGGAGCGTGGAGAAGGGCGAGGTTGGGGCGGCGGCTGTTGCAGCAGCCATTTATTTCGGTGGTGACGTTGCAAAGATGGAAGAAGGAAGAAGGGCGGGGGAAATTTTTGTTACATGCGACGGTCACGCGATGTGACTGGACACGGGAATCTACGACACGAGTGAAATGTAGTCTCTACGCTTGGCCGACGCACCCATTCACGCTTGGATCAACTGCACCAGCTACTCCAACACCATTCAGCCACTCAGTACTCAACTCCTATCTATCTTTGAAACCCCATTTAATCCATACAATTCTCCACCCCGAGCAACCAAGAAATTTAAACGATCTCGAGAATAGCAAGACAAAAACTTGCCACCCGACCGAAAAAGTGTCCACCTGCGGCTTTGCAGTCCCAGGCGAAGCACGGCAGTACACATCCCGCCAAACTAAACGGTATATATCTATATGGGTCAAATCTAAGTCCATTGTGGCACTAAACAGTTCAACGTTGCGCTTTGGACTCTCGGAGACTTCCTGTATTACACCTTTCGGACAAAAGACGAACACTGGATCAACATACACCGTGGCATGGTCCAACATTCTAAGTACTCACAAAACCTTCTTCAAGGAACAAAGATTCAAGGTTTCGAATTTTTCAATTCTTGTGTTCAAATTCAATATTTACGTTCCAACAACTGCTAGAGCCCTAGTACTGAGACTATTGATACAAAGTCCGAAACAGAAGGATGAAGAGAGCAATCTATACATCTAACGAGAGAGTGGTTGGCACGCGCGCAGACAATCTACGGCGAAAAAGCGAAGCAAGGAAAAAAAGCAAAGAGTCGAAAACATATGCTACACGACAAAACGATTCGAAAAGACAGGACAAGCGCAACCGCAGCGCTAAAGTTATGCATATATGAAGGAGGGGATGTGTGCCTTGACGGTGGTGGCCACGAATGTCGAATAAGAATAGTTTGAGAGCTTGGTTTCTAGCACATGAGGGCGAGAGCGAGAGCGGGGAATGGGCGCCATGAGGGGAGGGGCGGACACAAATGATCTTTGGGTTGGCTGGCGTCGAGTTTTGTGAGGAACTTTTTTTGAGTCCATGTTTACGACGAGCACGCGGAAGGCATGTACAGTGGGGGGTGGGATGACACGAGATGGTTCGTTCACGAGCACGAAAATGGGCTGCAGCCTCGAGCAGCTTCATCCGACGCATCAGGCTATGGTAAGATACTTTGTGAGTATGTGCAAGTCAAAAAGTATGTCAGAGCGAACGCACGATGGCCTCCGCAACTGCGACAGGTACCGGTATAGGCGAAGAAGCCACGAGAACGGTCACTGGGAAGGAAGATAAGCAGGCGCACAGGGAACCCAGAGAATCCTGAAGACTCACTGCACGCAACGAGCAAAGAAGTAACGAGTGTGAATTGCATTTCGATGAACAAGTCCAAGAGTGAGTGAGTGAGTGTGGTAGGGCGGGTTTCGAAAAGCAGTCAAACACAGCGATACCCAAATCCACCCATCCCAGCTCTTAAATACACCAACGAGTGGGACAAAGAACCGCCCATAAGCGGCAACCCAAAAGGTACTTCAAGAAATCGGCTTCATTAAATCATTGATCCTCGCAAGGGTCACTTGAAGGTGAAACTGGAACCAGGGGTGAAGAAAGGGAACTCGAGTCTGGGAGCCGCCGCCGCCGCCTGCAGGGACAAGCACACTTCTAAAAATGGACTAGAACCAAAAATTGTTGCTACTGTAAGTATCATTGGGCCATACAAATACATGTAAATAAATGAGCGCCGTCTCGTTCAGACTCCCAAGTTGAAAACGGCGTTGGACAGGCCCGTCAGTGCTGCGAGTCATCCTGATCCTCGTTCAACGTCAGATTTGCCGTCGGTCTCCAACTTTCAAGCTCAGCCGGGAGAGGGACAGAGCCCCGAGAGCCAGAAACCCGGCGTCGAATTCAAGTTAATATCGTTCGCAGGAATGCCGTGGTTATCGATACAACGTAGGTACCTGAGCTAGCACTCCCTACAGCTGGTTTCCAGAATATCAGCCCACGCAAGAGGTCCTAGCGGGGTAGGTCATTCAGGTATGCAACATTTTTTTGCGAAGGTGGTACATAATTGACCATTTGGCTCCCGAATATGATTGCAGTTGAAAGCAGGACTAGTGACGAGAAGTCGAGAAGATTAAATAAAATTCGTATCAAAGAAGATAGACTTACGAGTAGCGAGCACCACATCAAACTGAACACCCCGGGACCGAGTTATCACAAACACCAAGCTGACACTTGTAATTTTACGAAAATCAGCACGACCGTACTACGCACTCAGAGTGGTCCCGAAGAACCACCACTCACGCAATAGCAAGGATACCAGTCAACGTAAAAGTTAACACCCTAATGGCCATCCCGAGCGCTTGACTGAAAATTTCAATCACCACTCGATATCGGTAGAGGAGCATGCCAATGATCACTAGACGCCCAACGATCAGCAGCCAGCTTCAATTCTTGATTAATTGATTGATAACCTTCCTTCTGCGATGATTCTACTGATTGAAACGATAGCTGCGGACACGGACGTAACCTTCGGTCTGGTCGTCTACGTAAATTCACTCGCTAGAGGACCTTGAAAAGCGTTACACGATGTTGTGACTCAAAACACAGAAGGTCCCGTTGGGCGAGAGTTGAACGGTTTCCCTGTGTCGCGAGGCGTACTTGAAACGATGATGAATTCTTCGAAGAATGACTGTAAATAATATACTCACCACGAGGACTACGCACAATACGACAATCCATGTGATCCAAGGAAATATGAGGACCTTGGTAGGCGTCAACAAACGGTTTGACAAAAGAAGGAAGTGTTTACCAAGGTTATAAATTTCGGGTATCTCTTCTTAGTTGGTGAACTCGAGAGAACCGATAATACGCTCAGCAGCAGCTAACATCGCATGGTCACTTTGGAGAAATATGTTGCAACGAACAACTTGAACACCCTACTTGAATGATGAGTCCGAGCGAATACCAAGAAGACCTGCGTCCCCCAAAAAAGGTCAACAACCCTACCCCTGCAAAAGGAACATCAATCATACGGACAAAAACGGCGCAGCATACACCAACGGTGACCAACCCCGCTTGGACGAGGCACACCGTTTTCCTCGGCTCAAACTTAAACTGTTCCCCACACAAAGTGAGCAGCGAAAATGACACCCCAAAGACGGCCCATAAGACGCAGAAGTTGCACCGCAAAGGGTGGCGGTTTATTCTATTTCTGTAGAGGAGGGCTGAAACGAGGATGAGGAGAAGATCAAGGGGCCTGAAAGCTGGAGAGCGATGAATGTGTGGATCAGGGTGGCGCTAAGATTGGGCGTGTGAGCTGGGCGGAGAGATGGGTCCATTTATGAGGTAGAGTGTATTATCAACGAACAACTCGGTGGGTTGGAGGAAGATTCGGAAGGCATATTTACGCTGAATTTGAAAGGAAATCGAGGCGTGTGATGGCGGCGAGTACATAGATCTATAACTGCGTTGCACTGCCGCGTTGGTATCGGTGATTGGAGCGTAGAAACTTGATAGATTGATTGACATTTTCAACCACAGTGTTCCTCGCACACCCTAAAGATGAAGTGGGAATATCAGCATGTAGAATGAGCGAAGGGAAATAGGTACTTGTAAAGGGAGTGGGTGGACACGAACTAGTCTCCAACGGTAGACCGTAGTAGTAAATCGTGATTGCAATGCTTACTAGGGTTTTAATTTTGAGATGGTGGTTGTGTGAAAGGAATCGGTAAGTTCCGTGCTGTTTTCAAAAGTTTTTACAAGCAGTGACAAACACACGAACGTCGGCAACAGCGCCGAGTCATCACAACTTCTCTATGATGCAACTATGTTTACCTTCACCCTGGCACCTCTAACCTTTTTCGAAGTTGGGCTTCCTTCCATCGCAACATTCTAAAATCAATACATTTCCATGTGAGCTTCTTGTAGGAAGGCAAGCGACATGATTGGCATATGAGTCAAAACTAATGGAGAAGCAACACTCTTACAACCATGAGAGCTGCACTATCATACAACATGAACACTGGGCTGGACTGTTCAAATCTTCCACTCATCCTTGGACCCAAGTGCCAGACCCAACAAAGGTCTGTCCCTCAGAAGGGCTGCCATGGATTGGGCCCTTGATGGTGATGGGCCCCTTCTCTGTCTTGAGGAAGATCCTTCCATCACATATGGTCCCGCAAAAACTGGTGTAGCCGGATATGACCTCGTCATAAAGAAGGGTGAGGCCCTTGGGATCAGACCAGAACTTTGGGATGGATACATTGGAATTGGTGTTGAAGGTTACTGGAATGGTAGTGTTGTTCTGTGAATCTGCTCCTGAGATCCTCAAGAGAAACTGGATCCCCTGAGGGTGATCATAAAAGGGAGAAGTGATGGGAAAGGCTGTCAGACAGAAATATTTGTACACTAATGTCATGGTGGCAAAGACTTTGTGCTTACTCAGGCAAAATGAGGGATGTGCGAAAGTCACTAACAGGGGGTAGTTTTGGCAAAGAATCTTTCAAGCTTTCTGGAGAAGAAGGTCCTTGGTTGGGTTTCGTGTTCAACCTTTTGCTGGAACAAATAATGCAAGGCACAGTTGAAATGAATTCCCTCAGGGAAGAAACAGGGAAATAACTTACCAAAATCAATGCATATTTGGACCTCTCACTTTATACATGTTGTTGGGAAACAATTGAAAAAGTTGAGATTGGGGACTCGGAAAAGGCCAGGCAATGTGGTAAACATGAGTTGAGATATCAGGAAGGAAGGAATGTTGCTGAGATGATAGAAGAAGTGTACATGCCGTTGTAAGAAGTACAAGAGCAGGCAAAAGAAGAAAAATCAAGGCAATCAGTATACAGGCGCAGATAGTCCCAGTTAGTAGTTTGTTTCTTGCCTTTGCCGGTGGTGCAGGCTTTGTAGAATGTGAGGCGAGCGACAACAGAAAGATCGATTTCATTAGGTTCACTACCACTAACAGATGCGACTGAGTGGATACAAACAAGAACCGGGGTCCCAGCCTTCAGCTGAAGCTAATAGGTACAAACAGCCAATTTTTTTTGGAGGATTCCACATAGATTTGAAATCAGCTGTAATAGTGAACTTGCTGTAGAAGGTGGTTTCCTCTGCCTTGATGGTTGCAAAACTTGCATGAGACATGATGGCTGTGAAAGTGGAGATCAGGGAAGCACCAACGTTGAGCAGCAGATGAAACATGTGTGGTTGGTAGGATTGGTCAAGTCAAGAACGTCAAGTATAATTCCCTGGTGCCTCTGCATCAGTATTAAAGGATAAAACTGTCTGTAGAGTGCTCACTCACTTCAAAAGAGATTCAAGTCGGGCTGAGGATGACTTATGGTTTCAAGCCCCTTTTATACTCAACAAGTCCCAACCCAAGATACATACACCTCTGCTATTCTCGTGGTACTTGTCAGAGTCATATGGTTGATGGTCAATAAGAAATAAGTAGACACCACGTAGGTAGTCAGTCATCTGCTCAAACTTTACTTATGAATAAGCTTTGTGCCCCTGTTAATAGGTATAAGCTTTGTGCCCCCGTTTATAAGTATAAGCTTTGTGCCCCCATTGATAGGCATAAGCTATGGAGAGAGCCAACCGGTTCACAGATGACGCCACCAACCCCAGTCTGCAAGGGAGCTAAAGATAATGTCTTGGGCTGATGTTACCTTGCCTGGGCATGGCTTCCAGGAGGGCATGGTACAACTGGACTCTGAGATAGAACCAACAGGAGTTCTTTGTGTAATTAAGAATGTGGACAGTGACAATCCATGTTTCTGAGCTGGATGGCATGTTGATAGCGACATGGAAACCTCATTTTGTGGGTTAGTACCCTGCTTTTCATGCCACTCCAGCCAGCAGGCAATTGTCAGGGTCTTAATAAATGAAGGCGACAATCCACAACCCATGTTTCTGAGCTGAATAGTGCTATTGTGGCATGAAGGTTCCATTTTGTTGGTTATTTACCCTACATCTCACACTGTAGCCAGTAGAAGATTGTCAGGATTGACAAGGCTTAGTGTTTGAAAGTTAGGTCACTTAACTGGAAATTAACTGAGACCAGACCAGACCGTAACACTGGTAGAGACTGCAAAATATCCTAACGGCTACTAACCGTAACCGCGGTCCGGTCTTCGGTGAGTCATGATTTTAATGTTTGCAAGACCAAACAATGACCGGTCTTTTGGGGAACATTAAGTACAAACATGTTATCAACAACAAACACATTATCAACAAACAATCATTTTCTTTCCCAATCACCCACCTTTGCTACAGCATCACCCTCACCCCCCCTGCCACCATCATTCAACCGCGCCCACCATCGTTCAACCGCGCCCACCCTTGGCATTCAACCGCACCCACCACTGCTCAACGCCACTTCACGAGCCCATTAGCACACATGATTTCAGATGGCACACAGTGAAGATGGTGATGATGCAAGAGGTAGGTGCTATGTCACTAATGGCAATGTGGCAACCAACACAAACAAAGGATGAGGATGACAAACAAACAACAAGGATGACAAACAACTGATGAGGACGACAAATGGTGAAGATGGATGAAGATGACGTCGCACATTGTCCAGACAGTGACGATACAGGGTGTTGTCACTGTCCACATGCATCATGAGCACGAAACATCCCCTCCCCTCTCTGTTTAACTCTTCTCTTGCTTGTACAGCCCACCCTGTACCATATCGAGTCGTCGAACCTACACAACACCAACTCACACAACATCAACTCACACCAGGTCAACCAACATCTTATTGACCCAGCCATGTCGACCACAGCACATCTTTTCCATACTTACCCTTTGTTTTTTTGCATTTACATAATATTATCTGTCTGTACTCTATGTCGATGGAACTAAACAGTCAGGACCAGTTATTTAACTGGTCGCTAACCGATACTACTGTGCCTGGTCAGCTAGTTGGCCAAACTAGGTAGTTGGCCATTTGAGCCACCCAGGCAGGAATAAACCTGTCCCTCTCAAATTTTTTGCAGAATCTTTTGTCTACACACATTGTTGATAGTCTCATGAAAAAAAATTGACTGATTTCCACTTCCCTGTCCTTGAAGACTGCCAAAGTAGCTCAATTTTACAGTGTGAGACAATTTCACCTATAAATAGTAACTTGGCCTAAAGGGGACAGTGGTATCTCTACACTGAGAAACCTTCGTCGTTGAGTTTTTTTGAGCACATAGTTAGAGAAAGGTCATCACATGATAAACTAGGGGGATAACATCTCTTGTTTACCAGTAATTTCACTATAAATTTCACATTTTTGTAAAGTGGTCAAGCATATATTCAGTATCTAGGAACCTAGTTGGCCAGTCCCTTTTCAAGAGAGAGACCTAGAAAGCTGGGGAAAAAAATCCTTCATGCTATTTAGAATAGGTATAGTAGCATAAAACACATGAACAGGGATTTTATATGTTTTTTTTCTGGCCAGCATGGTCTCAAAATCCAAAAAGGTTGAAATTAGCAATGGCAAACAACTTTAAAGAAATATAGCTTGATTTTTATTCAAAAAACATGAAAACACCTACAATTAAACACACAAGAGTTCATTTACTAACTGTCAATTTTTTAGAATACAATCTTCAATTTTGGCTGCACTAGAGTGACTTGACCAACACTGGTGATTTTGGATAAGCATTGTTTTGTGCCTAGATCAGTTAGATTGCCAAATAGGCACTAATATGATGGCTGTTTGATAACCGCTTGACAGCGTGGCCAACTAGCTGGTTTAGACCAGTTTTGTGACCTCTGTTAGAAAAATATTCATACCGATGTTTTATGCAATGTAAAAAATATGAAAACTACATGGACCAACTCTCAATACATTTGTCTACACAGCAAAAAATAATTGGGCCAAAAGGATGTCTATTCATTTAATAATATGACAGAAAAGTTACAGTGGCCAACTATGTGACCAGTGATAGTAACCAATATAATTGGTTAGTAGGGGTCCGGTTAGGTTATTTTGAGTCTCGCCGCTAACGGTAACCAGTCTCAGTCTCGATTAGAGCCCCCGAGGGCCCAATAACTGGACCAGACCGGACTTTCAAACACTATGCAACAAAGTAGTGCAATTGGAGCTTTAGAGTGTGTTTTAATGGCAAAATGGAGGGGGTCATTTCATGCATGCTCCATAAGGTCTTCCATGGAGTGGTTGAATTGGGTTTTCTGGGGCCGAATCCCAGGTCAACATTTTAAACCACAAAGTCTCTGCTGACTAATACAGCTAAAGTTCACGGAGTCTGGAAGCTGGTGAACTAGAAAGTTTCTAGAAAATGGGAACTGGAACTGTTGCCGAACAGGCCCTTAAGAGAACAATTTAATGTGCAACAAATCAAAACAACTCTTTCTTCTCTTCTCTGTCGTCAACATCACGCTTTGGCTTCCAAAGTCTGCGACTTCATTTTATCTAAATATGACAGAATATCCACGACGACCAGATCTGAACTCTGCTCTGATGGTGCAATTACAGAGCCTCGCCAGTTGCTGGTGAAATCGTGATCAACAATTCTCACTGCCCGAGTTGGAGAAGCTTTCTCTAAATCTTAGTCTCAACAATGGGTCGTACGAAGGAAATGGTAAGAGCTCTTCACTTTGTGTACTATCGCTTGCCAGCATCTGTAATTGACCAGTCAGAGCAGGATATCGCATATGTCCGAACCCGCCCTCACCCAGTTGTTTGATCTTGACCAACTGTCCTTACTCTCCCCCGTCTCACACATGTGATGTGCTGGCAATCACTGGCACTCCATATATGGCAATTTTGTGACTTAGGGCAATGTCCCATTGCCCTAAGTCAGCTCGAGAGCACACGGTAGCGCCCTCTTGAGCACCTAACCTACCCTAACCTAACTAAGAACACACTATCACGTGAGGAGAAAAATAACCCCATCCCTAACCATTAACCCTAAACCCTAACCACTAACCACTAACCTCCTAACCTAACTAAGAACGCACTACCACGTGAGGAGAAAAATCTCCATCCCTAACCATTAACTTTAACCACTAACCTCTAACATCCTAACCTAACCAATGAAATAAGTTAAGTAATTAGTAGTAATTATTTTGTACATATAAAAAAAGTGGAGGGGCCACACTCGAACCCCCAAAGCTTTGGTAATCGTCTGAAAGTCAGCAATGTAACCACTATACCAAACAGGCTTATATTTCTAAGGTTCGTCATGTAATATATCTAGTGTTGCCGGAGCTTGGCTCCTGCTCAGCTTTGCCCAAAGCGGGGAGCGTGGGAGCTTGGAGCTGAGCTGAGCTGTCAAAATGATGGCTCCAATTCAGGTACAGTGGCTCAAATCATGGCTAGCTAGCAACTCATCACCAAAAAAAGGGACTATTGTATTTCAGTATTACTTACAGTCAAATATCCTTAATAGATACATGGAAGTAATCTAAAGGATTCCCACCATTTTCCGAAGTACCCCAATGTGTCCTTGTCACTTTTTCTCACCATAAAATTGAGAGATCATTGATCTGGTTATTTACATGTGTGACAATATTTGTTTAGTCACATGTCACAACTAAAAGTCACATATACAATATTTCAGCTCTGTACATATGAGCTCTTGCTTGACAGCCTTCAAGTTTGGCAGGATAATTAGCTACATCAATGTCCATGTTGAGGTTAATTATCAGAGCAACAAGGTTTGTACTTCCAAAGCTATGGTTATGTTTGTGTTGTTACTTCCAAAATAAGATACAAGCCACGGCTGAGCCGGCTATACCATAAAGGAGCTGGCTCGTAAGCAGGGTCCAGCCGCTGGGGGCATCCAAGCCATGAGAACAGCTCCGCTTGGCTATTTTTGGCTCAGCTCGCGTGGCTCAGCCAAGCCAAGCCGAGCTCCGGCAACACTAAATATATCCCCCCACAATGGGCCCGATTTGTAATAATTTCCTTTTATGGAAATGTGAGACGGGGGGAGAGCTGAGCCAGCTATCTTGACCCACCGTCCAGACGTCCCAATTGTGCCCATAACACCGCTTCATTACGCCAGCGGGACTGTCTACTGTCGTTTTCCTGTCACCATACTCCAAGCTCAAATCTCCGCATACGTGGGAGCACAATAGGTTCCACTGACTTTTCACGTACTCCAATCAGGCCTCTGCTCGGATCACTTTTTTATCTGTTGGAGGAAAGGAACACCCAAACGAAGCATGACCCTCCTTCCCCTCATTCTCCGGGTTCCCCGAGAAAATAGAATCAAGACCACGTTAGCCACCAGCGACGACGGGAAGCGAACTTACCTGCCGTTGGTTTCTTACCTCGTTATGATTCTTATTCTATGGACGGAATGGACGTATGAAGAAATCGGATCATCAGAAATACCAAAGTAATGCACAGTATGGATTGGCGTGGAGCAAGTGTCGAGGGGCCAGGTATGTCAGCCTTTTTGTCCCCCCGAATAACATGAATCCAACGTTCTATTTACCAGTTAAAGGAGTCTCTAAGCTTCAGCTCTCCCAATGTCTATATATATCAATCGTTGTCATATCCCTCATATCCTATTTGGTGGCGACTCCGAGGAGATGCAATACGGAGCGTGTATGTCAATGATTATTCGGTGATAATCTAACGACCACGTTACATGACGATAGTATGTAGGCCGGAGCTTTTCGTGGGTATGAGCTACCTAAACTACGTAACTGTCCCGCCGTTTATGCCCACTTTCATGACTTTCCGTTTGTAACACTAATCAGGACTTTCAGGGGGGCCACATAGCTTAACCCTTACAAGCGTAGGAACTCGATCGCTTCATTACTCCCTGAGCTACCTTATCACCGCACCTAGATCTTTTGGCACACCATCATGTGGCTGTCGCCGGC
>KN838588.1:67946-78111 GCA_000827195.1 Laccaria amethystina LaAM-08-1 | reverse complement strand
GCCTTCCCATACACCTGACCCGTCTCGGCGTCTCCCGGGGGCGTTGAATGCACATGGTGTCAAAATTGTTTTCCACATGCAGGGGATCGAACTTGAGACCTTGCGGACCCAAGCCAGACAAACGATGGTGCCACCTGAGCCACCGTGGCCCCTAATACGGAGCGTTTCCATCTCCTTGTGGGGTAAGTGTCCGTTGTGAATGTTCATAAGGACTGGGTACTGAGCATTGACCAGGACTGGGCTCGAGTCGAGTTCCTCAAACTAACTCCAGGATATTTGAACGTCTTGGACAATGAAGACTACCAGCAACATGCCTCAGAGGAGATGGTTGCTTCACGGCGGTGCCAACAACAGGCGGCGATTGCATGGCAATCTGCACTGTATTAAACCCATATTACACAGTACACCTCCGACCCCTCACCTCTCCCTACTCGAACGTCGTCTTGAACTCCCCCCACCCCATCGTTTTTTGCACCTCAAACACCTCATCCTCAAACAGGTGCACACGTGGACTCCAATTGCTCTAAAAGTGTCAGCACTTCGAACACGCACCGTCTCCACCCTATGGTTTTCTTACACCTCGAAAATTTCCGCCCCTCTCTATCTGCACGTCGTCAGCTTACACCAATCGTTCCCTTAAACAGCAGACACCAGGTCCTTCAAGTTCCCCGCACGTGTATTCCACTTCAGTCTTCTTGTACACTCTCAATGTTTCCACCCTCGCCACGTCATCATGCCAGTGTTGCTCTTGAGTACCGAATTGGGTTCTCCACACTCCAGTCGCGGCCATCCTCTGCCTTAATCCCATTCCGTTACTGACGATCAACAGTCGACCAACAACCGACCCTTCCTATCTTTTCAATGCATTCTTTCAACCCCAAGGGCCAATTCGTCATCGGACACTTCTTGGTTGATCTAAGAGGCAGGTGCTTCATACAACCTCGCCTAACGGCCAGTCCTGCCCTTCTCCATCTGTCTATCCCGACTACAGCTCTGGAGACCAATAGTCCACAGAACTAGTGGACGAATGTGATTTTTTTCAGCTCTCCCTTGACACTTACACCTTGCCGGGTTCCAAAATTTCAATGATCGTCTTGAAGACCCTCATTCGGGTTGAAGGAGGTTCACGCAGAGGTTGAGGTCAAGCCCCCTCGACACCCCAGGCGTGTTCAACAAGCCCGGGTCTCAGTGACTGTCGCAAATTGCAGGGGGACGGCAATGACAGAATCGATGAGTCTACCCACATGAAGATAAATTCTTGTACTCACGACTCATCTTACGTAGTCGATTCGGGGTTTGGTAACGAGGGTACCACGGGGACAACGGCGTCGGATTTCGATGAGGTATCCCTGCCGTCCTTTTTTGTTGCGTTCCTAGGACTGACTACAGTCGGGTTTTAGGTCCTTTACAGGCTCTCATTGGCTAACATTCTGCAATTCTTCTTGACCATCTCAATGGCTAGCCGTCAAACGAAAGGTCACTGTCATGAGATATTCATTTGGGGCGACACACAGGCTGCACCGAGTACAAGATGTTGACCACCGCTCTCCCGATAAATGACGGTGATGTCAAACCAATTGAGGAAAACTAAACATGGTCATTGGGAACCGCGGGAATGGTAGCACCCACTTCTCTATGATGTAGCCATGTTTACCTTCACCCTGGCACCTGTAGCCTTTTTCGAAGTTGCTCTTCCTTCCATTGCAACAGTCTCAAATCAATACATTTCCATGTGAGCTTCTTGTAAGAAGGCAAGCGACACAATCGGCAAGTCAAAACTAATGGAGGGGCAACACTCTTACAACCAGGAAAACTACACTATCGTACAACATGAATGTTGGGCTGAACTGTTCACATCTTCCACTCATCCTTGGATCCAAGTGCCAGACCCAACAAAGGTCTGTCCTTCAGAGGGGCCACCGTGGATCGGGCCCTTGATGGTGACGGGCCCTTTCTCCGTCTTGAGGAAGATCCTTCCATTACCTATGGTCCCGCGAAAACTGGTGTAGCCGGATACGACCTCGTCGTAAAGAAGGGTAAGGCCCTTGGGATCAGACCAAAACTTCGGGACGGAGACGTCGGAATTGGCGTTGAAGGTTACTGGAACGGTACCCTCGTCGGGGTCGTTGGGGTTGACAAACTTCTCTCCTTTAATAGTGAACTTGCTGTAGAAGGAAGTTTCCTCTGCCTTGATGGTTGCAAAACTTGTTCGAGACATGGTGGCTGTGAAAGTGGAGATCAGGGAAGCGCCGACGTCGAGCAGCAGATGAAACGTGCGTGATTGGTAGGATTGGTCAAGTCAAGAACTTCAAGTATAATTCCCTGTCGCCTGCGCATCAGTATTAAAGGATAGAACCGTCTGTAGAGTGCTCACTCGCAAAGGAGATTCAAGTCGGGATGAGGACGATTTATGGATTCGTGCCCCTTATATACTCAACAATTTCCTCAGAATCGATCTCCCAACTCAAGATACATACACCTCCGCTATTCTTGTCGGAATCATATGATCGATGGTCGATAAGAAATAGACGCCACGTAAGTAGTCATCTGCTCAAATTCTATTTATGTATAAGCAGATGCCTGTTATGGAGAGTTAGCCGGTCGCAGATGCCGCTGACAACAGTCTGCAAGGGAGCTAAAGATAATGTCTTGGGTTGATGTTACCTTGCAGGGGCACGGCTTCCAGGAGGCCATAGTACAACTGGACGAGATGGAACCAACGGGGGTTCTTTGTGTCAGCGCGTAGAACTGCAGGATGCACACCATTTGGGCACCGGTACGAATGGAGCAAAGGGGCGTCGAATAGTTCCCAAGGATTCCTCTCGTATGAACTGTCAAGAGCTTATTTGCAGAACGCGGACCGCGACATTCCATGTTTCTGGGCTGGATGGCGTGCGGATAGCGATATGGAGAGGCCGCGTTTTGTTGGTTAGTACCCTGCTTTTCACGCCACTGCCGTCATGGAGCAATGGGGCGTAAAGGAGTTCCCTAGGATTCCTCTCGTATGAACTGTCAGGAAGTGCTGATCTTCAGAATGCGGACCGCAACACTCCATGTTTCTGGGCTGGATGCGGTTAGCGACACGGAGGCCCCGTTTTGTTGGTTAGTACCCTGCTTTTCATGTCATTCCCCGGGATTCCTGTCGCATGAACTGCCAGGAGTTTCTTATGTTCAGAACGCGGACCGCAACACTCCATGGTTCTGGGCTGGATGCGGACAGCGACATGGAGGTCCGTTTTGTTGGTTAGTACCCTGCTTTTCACGCCACTGTCGCCAGTAGGCGATTGTCAAGATCGATGAGGCTGATCATGGTGCGGCAACGGAGAGGTGATGATGAGGGAGAGCTGCAAGTAAAAACAGAACCGCAGTGGGACACGAAGTAGTGGATCAGGTCATTCGTCATACTATCAACCCCTCGGGACGTCCCAGACCAAAACGGTTAGAAAGAAGCTAGGATTGAGCGCGAAGCCAGAGTTTTGATGAAGGTGATTGGAGGAGATATTCGGCATTAAGGGTAAAGTCCTAGTGTAAGAGGGAGGGGAGGTGACCTGTACATGTGAAACGGAGGCGGAACTGGTTAATCCCTGCGTCCAAAAGTAGGCGGGCATGCTGGGGACGGCTGTACTAGTGGCTTACGCCTGCAACCGGGTAGTACAAGCGGAGTGCTTCAACGACAAAATGGAGGGGGTCATTTCGTGCCTGCTCCGTAAGATCTTCTGTAGAGTGGTTGAATTGGGTCTTCTGGGCCCGAAACGTTTTGAACCAATCTTCCACCATTATGTTCCGATAGCCGCGTGCTAGCGCTACAGATGGATCGATGAGCCTCCAACCGCAGCGCAGATATACCTGTTGTGTCATGACATTTGTGTCGGAGGAATTTGATAAACTACCGATAGAAAGGTAAAGGACGGCTGACCTGGGAATGCTACCCATTAGTACTTAGGCCTTAAGTTGTGGCCGGTGGGTCGTTGACAGCTTCCAAGGATTGCTCGTCTAAACCCTAAAATTGTCAGTGAAAGCCCCCCATTTGAGGAAGATGGCTGGTCACCGTCGTAGATGGTGTGGAGGCAAGAGGGAACTGGACGTCCATGTACAACAGATCAAAACAACTCTTTCTTCTCTTCTGTCATCAACATCAGTCTGTGCCTTCATTTTTTTCTATGACGACAGAATATCCACGATGACCAGACCCGAACTGGGTGGTGCAACTACGGAGCGTCGCCAGTTGCTGGTGAAATCATGATAAACAATTCTCACTGTACGAGTTGGGGAAGCTTTCTCTGAATCTTAGCCTCGACAATGGGTCATACGGAGAAAATGGTAAGAGCTCTTCATTTTCTGTACTATCGCTTGCCAGCAGCTGTAATTGACCAGTCGGAGCAGGATATCGCATATGTCCAAACCCCAGTTCTCCAATCTTGACCCACCGTCCAGACCTCCTGATTGTGCCTGTTCCACTGCTTCATCACGCCAGCGGGACCGTCTACCATCGTTTTCCTGTCACCCATACTCCAGGCTTAGATCTTCCCGTACGTGGGACACAATAGGTACCACCGACTTTTGGTTGCGTACTCCAATCAGGCCTCTACTCGGATCACTTTTTCTCTGTTGGAGGAAAGGAACACCCAACGAATGCATAACCCCCCTTCCCGTCATTCTCCGGGTTCCCCGCGAAAATGGAACATGACCACGTTAGCCACCGGTGACGACCACAAGCGAAACGTGCCGCTGGTTTCTTACCTTGTTATGATTCTTACTCTGAGGACGGAATGGACGATTGAAGAAAGCGGATCATCAGGGATACCAAAGCAATGCCCTGCATGAATTGGCGTGGAGCAAGTGTCAAGGAGCCAGGTATGTCAACCTTTTTGTCCCCCGAATAACATCAATCTAACGCTCTATTACCGTTAAAAGAGTCTCTCAGCGTCAACACTCCCAACGTCTAAATATATCGATCGTTGACATATCCCTTATATCCTATTTGGGGGCGACCCGAGTCGAGTTCCTCAAGCTAGCTCCATGATATGCGAAACTCTTGGACAATGAAGACTTCTAGCAACATGACTCCGAGGAGATTGTTGCTTTACGGCGGTGCCAACAACAGGTGGCGATTCCACGGCAATCTGCACTGTATCAACCCCACACTACACAGTACACATCTGACCCCTCACCTCTCCCTACTCGCATGTCGTTAAGAGACCTCTTGCACTCCCGACACTAGGTCCTTCGAACATCCACCCACACACCCCATCCTCTTTTTGCACCTCAAACACAGCTCCATCCAGGTGCACACGTGGACTCCAATTGCTCTAGAAGTGCCGACAATTCGAACACACACCGTCCCCACCCCATGGTTTTCTTACACCTCGAACATTTCCCCCCTCCTTCTATCTGCACATCGTCAGCTCACGCCAATCGTTCCCTTAAATAGCAGACACCAGGTCGTCCAAGTTCCCCGCATGTGTATTCCACTTCAGTGTTCGTTTACACCCCCATTTCCACCCTTGCCACGTCATCATACTAATATTGCTCTTGAGCCACCAAATTGGGTTTTCCACACTCCAGTCGCGGCCATCCTCTGTCTCAATTTCATTCCGTTACTGATGATCAACAATCAACCAACAACCGACCCTTCTCATCTTTTCAATACATTCGTCATCGCACACAGCACCCTTCGACTTCTTGGTCGATCTAAGAGGCGGCTGCTTCATTCAACCTCGCCCAGCGGCCAACCCTTCCCTTCTCCATCTGTCTATTCCGACTGCAGCTCTGGAAACCAATTAGTCCACAGAACCAGTGGACGAACTTGGTTTTTTCAGCTCTCCCTTGACGTTTACAGTTCCAAATTTGCAATGAAGACCCTCATTCGGATTGAAGGAGGTTCACGCGGAGGTTAAGGTCAAGCCCCCTCGACATCCCAGGCGTGTTCAACCAGCCCGGGCCTCAGTGATTGTCGCAAGTCACAGGGGGCGGCAATGACGGAATCGATGAGTCTACCACATATGTAGAGAAGTTCTTGCGCTCATGACTCAACCGCATTTGTAAGGTAGGTCGTTTCGGGATTTGGTAACGACGGTACCGCGGGGACAACGGCGTTGGATTTCGATGAGGTATCCCTGCCGTTCTTTGTTGTTGCGTTCCAAGGACTGACTACAGTCGGGTTTTAGGTCCTTTAAAGGCTCTGATTATGTGATGCTTCTTGACCGTCTCAATGGCTAGCCGTCAGCGGAAGGTCACTGTTATGAGACATTCGTTTGGGGCGACACACAGGCTGTATCGACGGAGTAGCGTTGCGCTGTGGTAAATCTACAAACTCTGTTCCATAATAGTGTACAACATGTTGATGATAACTATATCTTCAATCCTCGACAAACCTGCGTAAAGGCTAAAAGCTATAATCAAATCTATTCCTCAACTTATGGTTTTTAAATCTTATGGGAAGTCATCCCTTCGCATTGGATCGAAACTCCAAAACATCATGGAATTATCACGTCAATTGTGATCGCAGCAGGAACGAACGAGAGAACCCTGCTGGGAAGCGCTTAGGTCCACAAAGAGACTTGCTCTTGCCCACGCATAGCGTTGGCAGTGACACCTCCTCTACACAGCCATCATGACAGCCTTGGGAGGCTCGCTCAATCCCTTCACCCCCCCACCAAGCTATTCCATGAATGCCCCATCTGCGCGGGTACCTCCACGAGGAGCGATCGACGCAGCAGGACCAGCAGACGAGGTGAGTTCACTTCATTAGCGCGCGTGGAGTACGACCCACCGAGGTCTTGCCAGACACCCACCAGCAACGGCACCCGCCAACGGCCCTCAAACAACGAGAATTTTGACCGACTCCTCAGGATACAGGAAGCCGCTACGCCTCCCCCCAGCTCAGCCTCCCCAATTAGCCCAAGCTCGTACATGATGTCTCCCACAAATCCATCAAACCCCTCCCTGTCTCACTTAGAAGCTGGACCAGCAGACATAGGGGACGTCCAAGAATTTGACAGAGAGGGGCCGCGGTACCAGCAAGGATCTATGGTTGTTCGACCTCCTAACGCGACGAATTACATCTCGCTAGTGAGGATGTCCACAACCAACAGGCGGATTTTCTCCTTCTTTGGCAACAGCACATCCATAAAGGACACTTTTTGTGTCGACCCTCATTTGAGTATTCCTGGCTCCGTGCTGGCGGCTGTGACAGGGGAAACAGGGGAAGCTGCGCGTCGTGCTGATCGAAGGCGGAAGAATGTCAAGTTGGAGATTGAAAACGGCACCATGGATGTTGTTCTGCACCTTGTAGCTGACAACGATTCAATCTCATCGTATCGAAGACGAACGGCGTCGGCTGCAAATTTACTTGCGAGAACGCCGAGGGAGAAGTCGAAGCGCCAGACAAAGTTGGATATCAAAGTGACCACCAGGAAGAGTACGCGGTTCAAGGCTTACCCACTTAAAGCTCGCCTTGTGAGTATTGACTTCGTTACCCGCTCTGCCGCACCCTGAACATTTTTTCTATACCTTAGTATGCTCCTAACCCGCGCCCACATTTCCATCTAACTTGTACAACAGACTCCCCAGGGGATCCTGGAATCTCTAGCAGCGCCTCCCCCGTAACCCTCTTCCTCCCGCGCAACTTCCGTGGCCCTCTTAGACTACGAATCACGGCGGGCAACATCGACCGCCATCTCTACCTCTCCCCGAGCGTGTTGAGCGCGTCGGTACCACTGGACGAGGACGCCATCAACCGAGGATACTTTATCGGGCCGTTGCATCAGGATGGGGAATTGGAGGAGGATGATAATGAGCTTCTTGCCGGGAATTTGAACGATTGGAAGGGAGATCGGGTGGAGGTTAATGTGGAGGATGGGAATGTGAGGATATTGTATGAGGATGAGGAGTTGGGCTGGTTTGAGAATATGAAAAGTAATGGGTGGATGTGGCCGAGGGAATGGAGCTGAGTATAGAACGAGGAAGGCGGACAAAAGATTTCTCTACCTTAGAGACCGTTGGAGATCGACTTTGGACATTACGTTTTGGCAAACTAGCATTTAACAGATCTATACCCTCATAAATTGCAGATAAACATCTAAGTCCCCCCCCCCTCGAACCTCAACCCGGCAGGCCCGCTTCTCCAGGTTCCCCCATCCCCACTTCACTCAACTGGCAAGTCCTCTTCTGTTTCCCTCTTCCATACACCCACATACACGTGCACAATGTGCAATCTTCGATTTTTCAACTTGGCATTCACCTTGGCATCCACAAGACCGTGATAACGACTTGAAGGTTCCTGATTCTGCGAAATGCTAGTCCAATTTCACTCGGCTCTTCAGGAAGTCTAGGAAAATTTTGCCCACAAGGCTTTGGACGTTAACGCCTCGCGACTACGTACGGAGCGTATGGTCTCCTAGCCCTAGTATCGAGGTTGGCAAACTTCAAGATGAAGCGCTCAGGTCCACTTAGACGCTCGCCAAGCAATAGACTGCAAGGGCTGCATTACACTTGTCACTGGATTGGCAATTAATGGAGCAAGTTCCGAGAACCCCGCCCCCTTACACAGCTGTCATGCTGACCTCAAGGTTCAGGATATCACTGAATCCGTCCACCCAGGCTTCTCCAAGCTACGCCAAGACACGGTCAACGCAGCAAGCACGGAGGAAAAGGGCCCTCCCAGACGCCCAATGATAACGGTACTCACTCAAGGCCCCCGAATTTTTTGACCGCCTCATAAACATTCAGGATGCAACTACTCCTCCTCCCAGCTCGACTTCCCACCTAACCTAATCGAATCCATTGCCTCTCCAACAAGTGGGAAAACCGTGTCTCTCTCTATCTCCCCATGGGAAAGGCGGACATCGGGGACGTACAAGAAATCGTCCGAGAAATGCTGAACGGCCAACAAAGAAATATCGCAGCTCGTCCAGCCAACGTGACGAACTACATTTCTTTGGTCAGGAGCTCTACAAACAAAAAGCGGATTTTCTCCATTGGCAAGAGCACATCCGTAAAAGACACCTTCCGCGTGGATCCCCGTCTGAAGATCCCTGGATCCGCGTTAGCGGCTGCGACGGGGGAAGCTGAGGAAACCAAGCGTGGTGCCAAACGTGAAGTTGGAGATTGATAACGACTCCATCTCATCGTATCGCAAACGAATGGCGTTGTCTGCAAATTCAAGGACAAAATCGACGAGGGGGAGGTCGAAACGCCAAATGAAGTTGAATATCAATGTGACCACTAGGAAAAGTACGCGGTTTAAGGCCTCTTAAAGCTCGCCTTGTGAGCCTTGTTTTTTTTTAAATCTCACCACACCCGAAGCTTATTCTGGAACCAGCATGCTCCTGTCCTGTGCCTTTCACCTAATCTGCACGGCAGACTCCCCACACGATCTGGAAATCCCTACCGCCTCCCCCGTAACACTATTGCTCCCACGCAACTTCCCCGCCGCACCCTCTGAAGCTACGAATTAGAGCAGGTGACATTGACCGCCACCTTCACATCTCCCCAAGCGCCTTGAGCAACACAATACCGCTGCCAGTGGGCGAAGACGCCATTAATCATGGCTATTTTATTGGCCCGTTGCACCAGGACGGGGACGTAGAGAAGAGGGCCGGGGAACCTGGAGGGCGATCAGGTGGAAATTTATGTGGAGGATGGGAATGTGCGGATACTTTATGAGGATGAGGAGCTGAGCTGGTTTGAGAATCTGAAGAGTAATGGGTGGATGTGGCTGAGGGTTATGGCTGTCCGTTTGGGTAAGTATTCCCAGAGTTTATGTATTAGTGCGCAAAAATATATGTTGTGCGCAAAAATATTGGTAGTGCTGCGCAGAAATAAAGTCACTGCACAGAAATCTTTGTATACTATGGCTGTCCATTTGGGTAAGTATTCCCAGAGTTTATGTATTAGCGCGCAAAAATATATGTTGTGCGCAAAAATATTGGTAGTGCTGCGCAGAAATAAAGTCACTGCGCAGAAATGTTAGTTGTGCGCCGAAAAGTTGACATTTGTGTGCAAAAATACATTTGGTTGCGCAGAAACTTTTACTACATGCGCAGAAGCTTATTGACAGATTTATGTGGTGCGCAGAAATATTATCAAGTGCCGCAAAAATTATTATTTGTGCGCGGAAATTATTGGGTCCCTTGCGCGGATTTTTTGGCTTCCTACCATTTTA
>KN838588.1:36406-59437 GCA_000827195.1 Laccaria amethystina LaAM-08-1 | reverse complement strand
GTTATTTTCGGTCCAGTTAGGTTATTTTGGGTCTGGGAACGAAGGCTAACCGGTCTCGGTCTCGGTTAGAGCCCCTGGGCACCCAATAACCGGACCTAACCGGACTTTCGAACACTAGTCTCACTCCGCAGCCTTCCTCATTCCTATCTCAGCGGGAACCTCAGGAATATCATCGCGCAGTGGTTCTTTCCCAATGCTCTCACTTCTTGACTCAGATTCAGCCACTGTGTCTTCTATTTTCCTTTCTTCCTCTTTCGCCCTGGGTACGCCTTGCCACAGCGGGAAGACAAAACAATCGTGCCCGGGGGCAAACATTCTCGCTGAGTCACTGTGACACAGCAACTGTTGGACCAAATACAGAACCCATACAGCAATTCACAGGAGTACAAGACGCTTCCCAAGTTTGGCATTTCTACTTAAATGACTGCGCATCCGTCAAGAACTCCCTTCCCCAGTTCCGATCCCTGTAATATTCCACGCGCGCGTTCATCTTAGTGGTCAAGTATATTATGTCTACCTTTTACGACCCCCAGCAATGGACTCGTACGGCAAGATCCACCCAAGTTCCGCTTCCGCAACCGAGCCACTACAGCCCGGGATGCAAGATGTCTTGATCCTTGTTTGAGAAGCTGCTATCGAAGCGCGAGCTGCCGTGATTCGAGCAGAAATTGCCAATGTAGACGCGTACAACGCGAGAGAAAGGGTTGAACAAGCAAAAAATGAGCTGAAGGAGTTGATCGAGGTGCGCTCTCGAGTGAGTTATTGCACCTAGTCTAATATGAATGCTTGATCATGACGTTTGAAGACTCTGTCTTTATAGCTTGAAAGCGAATCTATATTGTTTTTTGCCGCACTTGCGAAAGAACGAGCTTTAGGAATCAAACAAGGTACTTCTCAAGTGAGTGGTCGCTAGGATTTAATGTATCATTTATTACCTATGTGTCCTCTTAGCCCTGAATTTGGACTCTCGGACTGGTGCTATTGTACCACATTTAATCCCCAAGATTTTTCTACATTTTTTTACTGTATACCCTGACGCTATCTTGCTTTCCAGTTATCTTTCGAACATACAGTTCGATTGCGCTTTTTTAAAACCCCATTGATAGTTACTGTATTTTAAACACACGACATAAAACACTCGAAGTAAAAAGTAGCATTTCCACGTTTTTTCAGCCACTCAATTTTTGGAGCAAGTGACTGTCAACATCAATCCGACTTTCAAGAAGGCTGTCCTATCAACAGTTTGGACAGTGCTCATGATTTCAATTTTGGGCAGGCGAATTTGATGTGGGTTGCGTTCTAGAAAACCGGATCCTCTTAATTAATTTTTCTTTCTTTTAGTATGGTTATTTGCAGAAAAAATGGACTGGGAATGGCTTACCCTACTGTCAAACTCGTGGCGCAAGCAATCAAAAGTCGTTACCAGTCGAGAGGGACCAGACCAAAAATAGCAAGCACCCTTCATTAGCTTTAATCTCAGATGAAAGCTCTATCAGAGTCTGGTGAGCAACAGAGCCGTTGCACTGCTGCTTCTGTCTGCCTTAAAAAATTGTTATGATCGCTATGAATTTTCAGTGTGTCGGGACATCGCCACAATTTAACTAAGGCTCCGCCCAAACATGCTTATCGTTGTGCGAAAGAGATGTTGTAGAGGCGGCTCCCACGCAAATTTCCAGCTGCAATGCAGAATCAGAACTTAAATTACAACGGATTGGCGCTGATGTGCACTCCTTTCCTATTGGCCATGGCGCTGAAAAACCTCCTTAAGCGATGAAGCCGTTAAAAATACCTCACCTCAGCGATTTGAACACTCGCGGTCAAAGACCAACCGATGACTAGCTACCAGCGTAGCAGGCGATCCTGTTAACCACTCCAGCAAAGTGATATGAAAGTAGTTTTCAACGAATGGGGAGTCCCAAGGGGTGTCACTTGGATGCCTTTACAAGTAAACTGTCGGAAGCCACCCCTCCGTTGGGAAATCAAGTATTTGGACCCTTGACGGAGGTCGAGGGGAACTTGGTTTTAATCAAGTTCTATTTCAGAACAGCTTTGTTAACCGTACCAAAGACCTCACGGCAACAATAGCCAACAAACGAGGTTGCCTTGCCTGTAAGGTGAGGCAACCTTCTCCTTGCCTTCTCCTTGGCTTTGAAATTCAACGTAAACATCAAGGCACGCGCACGGCCACCGCTTGTGCCACTTACTGTAGCCTACTTTGGCTGCGCGATTAAAATCCAGAAACGACAAAGCTGTTGTTAAGCAAGCATTTCCGTTACGATGCATTCCTTGAATGCGCTTTCCGCACCGGAAAAAAATCCTTTACCATTGTTATACCGCGGGGAAATGATAGCGGGGATGGCGGCCAGATCACTTTTTTAAATCAAGCCCTAGAGCATCGTCGTTTCCTTTTTATGTCACGGTGTTATTTGGGCTTCACCCACAAAAGATCAGCGCTTTCTGCCCAGTGGCCTTGACCGTCAACAACAGGGATTGCACGACCAATTTGGAAAGGATGAGTCAACCAAGGTCAATGGCAAATATATACAAAGTTGATGCAAGGGCAACGAGGCTGGCTTTGCCTTGATTGCAACTCCTTCCCGGAACCATACGAACAATTTCTTGCAGCAGGGCTCCATATACAGCATCGTATAATGGCATCGCTTCTCCTCTCACAAGATTTATGCGAGATTCGCCGCTACTGATGGGGAAATCTGCCGAAATGGTGTGGCTTAACAGCAATGCGTATTTGGTCTCGATTCCTTTAAATATAAGTTATAACTGAGGCGGCGCCGTCTTTGCTTCATTCTTTCTCTCACAGCCCCGCCAGTCATAAACAGGAAAGCTCTATTTCACCTCCGATATTATTTGCGACATGGAAGCTCAGCTCCCCCTCTATGAATTCCCCCCAAAGCTAGTCCTCGTCCGTCAATGGAAATGTGACTATCTTTCTGTTCTCTTTGGCGATGATTCAGACAGGTCCATTGTCCCGGATGACGGGCCTATCAATCGGCCCCTTAACCTCTCTCGGCTACGATGGTACACCACTCGAAACACTGCTGGTTGCCTCAATCACGAATATCTCATCGCAGAGCTCTCCTTAGGATCAACTATTCTTGGTTATGTGCGTCTCGAAAGTCTCTGCTGTGATCCAACCGCGCTAGAAATGAATTTGGATGCAAGACTGTCTGAATTGGAACCCCCTGTTCCCACGAATACTGCTGTGTCGAACTCTATAACAAATCTGTCGGAATTATTTCCTTTACTCGGATCTGACTTGAACGCCTCCTCAACGGAACCAGCCCCCGTGCCGACCAGCCACAGCCATCCCACTTCCAATGGTCCTCTGTTAGAATTCACACCCACCCCTTCGGCACACGCCAGCGTTGTGTGTCACCCCCAAGGTTTTGACTCCCCCGATGAACTTTTGCTTGAATTAAATTGGTCCAGATCTGACACCATGCCCAACGTCCGACCGTTTACCCTCCTCGACCTCGCGTTTCTAGCCGACGTTGTCGACACGCACTGTATATCTACGAATGATGAGCGCCCTACCTGCGACTATTTTGCTGAAGCAATGGCGGACGTCGTCGACCTTCTACGAGCATCCGAAACAGCCCATGATCCTTCCCCTCTCTCTATTTTTGACCATGTCGCTAGCGAAGACCCATCTAATCCCAATGACCGTCGCATTCTAAACGCTTTGCAACTACGTGATCGTTTTTACGAGAGTCGGGACCCACTCTTTTTTGATGTACGTATTCATCTTGCCTCTCTGTTGTACAGTATCTTATATTTAATAGAACGCCCTGCGTCGTCTCGACCGAACAACGAACGATTACAATAGGGCCATAGAAATATTGCGAAGGGCTAACAAAGTCCTAAACGAAGCCTAAAAAGGTTAGAAAGGGCGACCGCTGAAGCTCGGGAGTACACTGCGAGGGCAAACACCGCCGCAAGGGAAGCTTTCGAAGCTAGAGAAAGAGCAGAGATCGCACAACGAGAGTTAGAGACGCTTCTTGGTGCGCGGAACGAACGGGATGCGACGGTAGCTGGGACTGTTGCAATGGCATATGAGGTCAGTTTTTCTGGTCATTGGGCTTCAAGCCAACCGGTTTAATGCCCTCTTACAGGAATATCCCCCTTCTGACTAAAACCCATTGCTTTTATATGTGATAACAATTACCGCTGCTGTATCTCTAGACCGTCTTTGTATCATACCCAAGCTGTGGCATCTACTGGACACCCTTCGTCGACCTTTTTTATGCACCGTCCACATACACTCGCTGTAACCCGTTCATTCCATTCGCAGGTCAAGGAGATTAATTCGACGACATTTGGCGTGACTCCCTAAATTTTTATGAACATCAAGACCTTGAACGAGTGTGGCCTGCGGGCACATCTTCGCTCGCGACATTTGTCTCTTGCTGATGTTCCTGGGGTTCACCTTCCGCACTGGCTACCGCGCCTTCTTGAACAACGGCGGCAGACTTTTTCGGACGTCCAGCACGCTTCTTGGGTTCCGCGGCCTTGGCCTTGGTACTCGTCTTCCTCTGTCTGCCTTTAGTTTTCTTCTCAGTTGAGGGCCCTCCTTCCCCCCCTGCCACCTCGTCTCCCGAAAGCCGTCGTTTCTTGGCCTTTTTACCTGCGTTTTTCTTAGCCTCCTCTTGTTCGTCTTTCTTTTCCCCTTCCTTATCCCCGCCCTGAAAGTCTCGTGGTTCTTTGATCGACTCCTCACGCTCTCTCTTCTCCCCAGTTACGACCTCTGTTCCCTCCTTGGTCTTGCTCGCTCCCGCCTCTTCCGCTTTGCTCGCTTCAGCACTAAATTCTTTCCCTCCTCCCTCATTCGACGCCGTTGGCTCTGTTGCATCTTTTCCAGCTTCCGTGAGTTCCTCGTTTTGTACTACTTGTTCCGTGGTCCCAAATACTTCCTCCACTATGAGGTTCGTTAGCTGCGAAAATTTGCCTGAGAATTACTCACCCTCAGCTTGCTGAATGTCGTTGTCCGCCATCAGAGATTTATTTGAAGTGCGAGAAGAGCGCCGATGGCGTAGTTTTGTTTAGGAGACGTATCGGGTTTCGCCTAAAAGGTGTCTAAAAATAGCAAATGATTCCAGTGTGACGTCAGCATCACGGCGTCAGTTCATATGATGGACGGTGAAAGTTCGGATTTAGTGAAGTTCTCCAGAAGCTGAACCATTCTTGTAGCACTTGGACGCACTGCCGTGCGCCTTCTGAGCGTGGTGGGCTTATCTTCGACTGTCACCTCAAACCTCTAGGCTTTAGAGATCGCACAATTCGTTCGGACTCAAGGTACACAAAGCACAATGTCAGAAACTGCACTTGAAGCCAGTAAAGTCGCCGCTCAGCATGGTATCGACCTCTCCAAACTTCCCAAATTCTTGGATATGTCCGCAGAAACCATCACTCAGAACGTACACGCAATCAACGCGAACTGTGAGTCTTCATGCTCCTTGAAATCTTACTAGATACTATTAGGTCTCCTCAGGTGAAGATGAACGAATGAAGTTTATCTTCAAGAGCTTAGTGCGTCATTGTGGAACGGCTGTGAACACCTATTTGACCCTCGGATATCATTCAGGTTAATCATCTCCACGACTTCGTCCGCGAGACTTCTTTGACAACCGAAGAGTGGATGTGCGTGCCCCTCCCGTAACGTAGATCCTGATATCCTAACATTCCCGCCCTTGAAGGACCGCAATCCAATTTCTCACAGAGACGGGAAAGATGAGCTCAGACATTCGACAAGGTATGCATTTCCCCTGCATGGCGCCTCTTCAAAATGGTTTATTTTAGTTTAAGAATTTATCCTTCTATCCGATACACTTGGTGTTTCGGCTCTTGTTGACTCAATCAACCACGCTAAACCGGCGGAAGCGACGGAATCCACCGTTCTTGGTCCCTTTTTTACTACTGATGCTCATGATGGTACGTCGGCATAAAGACATTTTGAATCACTTACCCACCTCGCCTCCAAGTACAAAATGGAGACTCCATCGCATCAGAGGGCAAGGGCGAGTACATGTTCGTTGAAGGCTCAGTCCTTAACACAAGTGGAGTACCCATCCCTGCCGCCATAATTGATACGTGGGAGACGGACAGTAACGGCCTTTATGACACTCAAGTATGCCTGCTTCTCACGGGATCTATTCTTAATATTAACCGGTTTACAGTATTCTACGCGGGAGGTACCCGACTGTAGAGGTCGGCTCCATTCAGCTGACGAAGGGTCGTACGCGTTCCGCGCTGTTGTGTTCGCTTTCTCCTCTGATACCCGAGGCTCATTTCCCTGACGATAGTATATACAGCCCAGTCTCATACCCAATTCCAAGCGACGGGACAGTCGGTAACATGCTGAACCAGCTGGGGAGACATGTTATTCGACCAGCGCATCTGCACATCCAGATAGAGGTATGGCCGTAGTTTGATATGCGTTCCTTGAGTTTTTGATGCCGTGCCATTCCGCAGGCGCCGGGCTATGAAACGCTCACCACTGCATTATACTTTGAGGGTGACCCATATCTTACTAGCGATGCTGTATTTGGCGTCAAATCCTCACTGATTGTCGTAAGTTTGATGTCACAACCGCAATGAAAATCTGCGTGGCGACTTACAGGAATCTTTAGAAACCGGTCATTGAGAACGATGTGGCCATATCGAAAGCTCGCGGGTTCAAGGAAGCAAAGCCGCATACGTATTTGAAAAAGGATTTTATATTGGCAACTCCAGAAGAGGGGGCAGCGGCGAGAAAGAAGCTTGTGTTGCCAATGTCGTCTTGAATTCGCTTTCCTTGAGTCCCAAAGAAGGATCTAGTGCACTGTATAGTATAAAATATTCCAATAAATATCATTGAATGAATGGTTCGAAAACATGTAAGAAGCTACAACAGCATGCCCAAATACAGAGTTGTACATACGGTCTTAGTTCCGGAGAAGATTAGAAGCGTGCAGAATTACATAGAGAACTTTTGAGATGGATTGGTATGATGAGTAGAATGCAATGAGCTCCAGTCTATTATATCGGAGGCAGGGTACAGCTCATTTCACAGAGGTCGATGACGGAACGGATCGTTCGACCTCCTCTAAGGAAGGCGCACGCTGGACGTTGATGCCTATCATCATAGCGCTGCTACAAACGGTGTCGAGCTCCACAACGCCAGTTTCGTAATTCGATGCGTAGTCCACGTTCGTGTTGGTTTGCACGGTCGAGGGAATGCCCTCCTCCGCGGATTCGTGTAGGTTGAGCATCAGCCGTGACATCATTGTGACTGACAGGCTGTAGAGTTTTGGGGTCGATTCAGCGCTTCTATTCTATATTAACGTCACCTACTTGCTTGCAAATGTTGAAAACCCGCCTCTAAGAAAAGGCTGTTGTTTTGTGGGTGAGAAGATTAGATATATATGCTGAGATCCCATCGTTGCTTACCCCGCCGAACTATCGCCGGAAGATTGATTAAATATAGACGGCGGAGAAAGAGGGGCGATAAACTCACATAGTAAGAAACCATGTTCATAAAATTACCAAATCCCATCACACTGAAAAAGAAAAGTTAGATACGCCAAGGGCTGCAAAAATATGGGATGTAGTACGCGAAATAGAGGGCACCTAAGGTCAGGTCAGCGCATTGTTCGTGTGAAAGCAGCGGTTGTACGTACCGTCTCTGACGACGAGCGTGACGAGGGGAACGTTGATCCCAGTAACAGCATGATCCTTTCGAGCAGACCAGGCTTTGGCCACAGTGAGGCCAAAAATGAGACAATCATACACGAACAGTGCTTGCCATGCCGACGCCAATCCTGGAATACATATCAGCTTTATAGAATGAGGTATTCATATCGACAAACTCACGGATAGCGCTAGAATGAAGGAGTGGCCTGTCAATTTTAGATCCGGGGGCCAACTAGAACCACGTACGTCACTTTTGACAGTCCAACATGACACCCACTGCCTATTTGTGAAGGGGCGCTTTTTTGGCCGAACATCGCCCACTACACTAGTCAGATATCGCCGGTTGAAAGTTCAAGTCGAAGACATACTAAGCCGACCCCTGCCAGAACAACCCCGCTTCCGAGCAGGAACCTCAGGACTCGCAAAGACCGTCTGTAGAGGGCGTACGTCCGCAGCGTAAGAAGAACTTGGGGTTGATTAGCACTAGAAATGAGCGGAGTGAGATTCAACATACTGCAAACGATAGCCTGTTGTGCGATAAGCAATGTCTGTCGAAAGAGATTGTAGTGTCTACAACTATCCGAATATGACATTAGACGCATTTCGGTCGATTTTGGTAAGAATAATAACCTCTGTGATACTGGTCATGAGAAGTGGGATGAAGAAAAAGGCAGGAGGCGCACCATATATGAAAGTGATGTTAACCCCAGTACCGTGACCACCAAGTTCCCAAAGAAGGCAAGGTACCGATTGAGGAAGAACCACAACGAGCTATGACTCTTCCGCCTCTTCCATATGAATTCTACTTCTCCGTCTGAAGAGTTTCTGTCAACGCCCATTCAGCAAATGCAATGGCGAACCCTACCGAAAGTCAAGAAATGATCGTAGAACAAGCACGCTGAAAATGAAGAAATAAATGGCAGGGAGGGATCAGAGATGGAGTAGACTTACTTATGGCAAAGAAGTGCAGATAGTTGTGTCGCAATCTACGATTTTCGGATTAGCGCCTTAACTTTCTTGAGCCTGAACTGAAACATACATTTGAAGGATCGTGAAAGGAATGTCGTTGCCAGAGCCATCCATATAGCCAGGGGGCGAAAACCTGGAGAGGGCAAATGGCCTGATTACCCTCAGGATTTGGCAGCGGAGGGATGGTGGTCAACAACAGGGGAGTAAGCGTTAGGTTTGCCCGTATTTGAATTACAAGACCGTACCTGCGCTTCCCTGCCTTTTGTCCATGTGCTCTATGCTGAGGTTACGAAAGGAAATGAAGCATTCCATATGACAAAAAACAAGGCACCCCCTAGTCCGCTTTCGCATCAAAGTTGAAGCGTTGAATTGGTGTTGAAGGCCCTGCATGGGCACGTTATATTCCCGCAGGGCAGCACGGCCGCCCATCAATGCATGCATCCTCCGATAACGGTCGTCGGACGAAGACTGAAAGTAACACAATCTACAAAGTGTTCTGGAGCTGCTGAGGACCGTAGTGCCCCAACTCCGAGCTTGGGGCTCCATATGACGACCATCTGTCAAACCAGACAGCTCAGGGAGTTTTCTCGAAAAAGTCAAGGATGCCGGTATGCACCGATTGCATTGGTGCTCGCGAACCTAACATATGTCTTGGTTCTCAAGTGATCAGGATCGACCTTACTTATGTAAGTCCTTTGCTGCAACATTCGATCACAAAAGTCAGCTATTTTTGAAAAGAAAGACCATTTGGAGAACAAGACACACTTAACTTTGAACACCCAAAACTCTCCGGAACTCCATATTCGCCGATGTACAGGCCAGCCATGTATGGTTTGGTGTATTCTGGTTGACGCTCGGTCACATACTCGTGCCCAAAAAAAGTAACGGGCAACACGTGATTGATCACTTCTAACACCTTGTTCTTGATGGACAGATTTTCTGCCAAGGACAAGACCAAGGAACCTGTTTTTCTTTGGGGAGTCATGCTGAGTTCTTGTAGTCTTAGTTTGAGTCATTTAGTGTGTAGAGAATAGGTGGATTGTGGAGTAATACAACAATAGTTCAACAGATGTGAGCCGCAATCAGTCATGTGTTGCCCATTACTTTTTTTGGGCACGAGTATTGCAAACTCTAAACATTACAGCGACTGTTATCATTCGAGGGCCAAGAAAATCACCTGAGAGTCCAGACAATTACGGAGCTTAGGATATCGCACCCATTCCCTGTGGAATGACGCCAGCCAAGGTGAACCCTCAGCTCTTTGAGGTTTTCCTTTAGTATTGCAATCAGCCTCGGTGATAAAGTTTAACGTGAAGAACTAGACTAGCTTCGACCCCCCCTCCCTACTTTTTGAGGCGTTACTTCTGAGATGGATCACTGGAAGAAATCCCGCAATGGAACAGCACACAATGCTCAAGAGCTCGAGTTAGCAACGAGAAGAGCTGTGGAGTGGATACTGGCTATTTCCGGGCCGCATGCAGAAAGTTGTAAAACACGTGACTCCAAATGTTCGTCACTGTGGATTTCCCCGTCTTATCTCTCCACATCGTGTTCGCCTTCTTGACGTCGAGGCCAACCGCGGCGCAGGTCCTGTATCCTTTTCTACGGCTGCTTCTACGACACGACCTAGATTTCGTTGGCTTCAACGAATTAGAGACGAGTTGCGATGGGCTATATACCACAACATTCACTAGAAAATCTCAAAAAGTACCAGTACAAGGGGGTTGACAAGTACGTTGTTCTTTTATGTCTTTTTTCAAGCTGACCGGTGTGTGTGTTTTAGATCCCTGGTATCGCGATATGTTCTGAACCCGTTCTGGACGTGGTTGGTGACGCTATGGCCACACTCCGTGGCGCCTAATACGGTGCGTTGCGCGCTGAAAGGTCGCTTTTTTCGTTTACTAACTTCGCGCAGATAACGCTGATAGGCCTATCAGTTGTCTTTTTCAACTTTTTCACCCTAATTTATTATGACCCTTTGTACCTCACCGAGAAGGAGGGCAACTACAACCCACCACGATGGGTGTATTTCACGTATGTTGTCATCGATTGACTCTTTCCGTTGCGCTCAGATGACCTCCAGATGGGCTATTGGTTTGTTTGTATACCAGAGTCTGGACGCGATAGATGGGTCAGTAGAGAGATGATGGACGATGTGGTGGTGCTAACGGTCATTGGACGCAGAAAGCAGGCACGTCGAACGGGAATGGCTGGTCCACTGGGGGAGATGTTTGATCACGGTATGCGTTGTGCTCTTTGTTCTTAGTACCAGGCTAATTTGTTGCAGGATGCGACGCGCTGAACACCACCCTCGAATGTATTCTCGCCTCCCGCGCACTTGGTCTCGGACGCTCTTGGTGGACCGTGTCTTCACAAATAGCCACCCTTGCCAACTTCTATTTGACAACTTGGGAGGAGTATCACACTGGCCAGCTCTTCCTCAGTTACGTCTCCGGCCCCGTCGAAGGAATCCTGATGATTGTTGCGATTTACATCGTCACTGGAATCTTTGGCAAGTTTCCGCCCCATTTCTGTTTTCACGCTATTGACCCCGATTCCGATTCCCAGGCCCAACTGTATGGGAGAACCGAATCTGGACCGTAACCAAGCTTGAACACCTCCCCGTCATCTCCAAACTCCCAAATCTCCCCTTGAACGAGTCCTTCATGGTCTTTGGTGCTCTCGGACTAGCCTTCAATATTCTCACCAGCTACAACAATGTCCGCACCGCTCGACGGAAAGCAAGCCTCCTGACATCCAGCATCAATGCCAACAACGCCCGATTCACCACCTACCCCCTGCTCCTCCTCCTCCCATTTCTCTTCACGGTGCTCGTGCAGGTAGCTTGGCTCTCCCACCCAGAGTACAACAACTCTTACATCCTTCACTCCGCCGCCTTCGTCCCCTTCCTCTGTGCATGGGGTCTGCAGTTCGCACACCAAGTCGGGCGCATAATCTTAGCACACGTCACCAGCGCGCCGTTCCCCGTCTGGGACTGGATCTGGGTCTGGAGCTTCCTTGCTGCGCTCGACGCGAACATGCCTAGATTGTTCGGGCGGGCTCCATTCCTGCAGACGTCGATACAGAATACGGCGGTCGTGGTGTGGGTTACGCTCTTGATCTCGTTCTTTGCGTATGCGAGGTTCTGTACGCTTGTGATTAAGGATATCACGGAGTATCTGGGGATTGCGTGTTTTACGGTGAAGAAGAGGGACAAGACGGGTGTGTGGAGGGATGTGTCTGGGGATGGGAAGAGGGTGTAATGATGGAGTGGTTGTTGTGGGAGATGCGATGTATGCATCTATGCTTATCTCGTAGGTTCGAAAAGTCGTGTTATTGTATACTTCCAATAAGTAGAGCTCGTATGGGCCTTTCGCCGCCGGGAAAACGTGACAAATGTGACTGGACGATCAAAAGTTTTGACAGAGTGGACGAAAGGTGGGGGCCGGACGATGTGCAGGGCGGAGTTAGTATCTCGTCTGAAAACTTACATTGTAATATGTATGCTAGAGTACGTATGCAAAGTTTGACCTTGATTGAGCGGGTTGTGGTGAAGATATTTGGCCGAAAGGTGGGTCGCGGGCGATGTGTGGGTCAGGGTTAGTATACGCGATAGTGCTCATGTGAACTATTATGCTGACACCGAATGGTGACGTCATGTTGTTAATGTTCATAAATCGAACCACCTGCCAGTCAGAACGGAAATCCCTCCTAATACCCATCTCTCCTTTCCACCTCTCATCATCGTCGCCCGCGACGTACTCAACAGCGATTGAAGCAGGCCATTGACCGTTATATCTCTTATTGGTGAGCCCATCGTTTTACACAGCCTTCCAATTCAAGTGTTTGTCAATATAAAACACCAAACACCGCCGATGCCATGCCCCCCCATTCTGTGAATCACTACCACCACACAGTTTACTCATAAGCGCAGGTCGCAGCAGTGAACTCAACCCTCGCTCTATACCAATCAATCTTCATCAACGCACGAATACCCTCACGTTTGGAATCTCCAATCTTAACAACCGTATACCAACCTCACGACACCCTCCGATAAACGAACACAATGACCGCAGGCGATACCACTGTTCGATTGGGCCACCGCAGTGAGTAGACCGCTCATTTCCTTACCGGAGCTTGACTGATCATGATCCGCAGTCACTTTTGGCGCAATCGTCATCTTCTCCATCATCGAGGTACGCTGATTCCCTACTCCCTACCCCCCTCCGCCAACTTGACACACTTGGCACCCTACCAGCTATGCCTAGCAGCTTGGTTAACCGCACAATACGCCGTCCACCACAATTACACCCGGATCTCAGTCCCAGATAGGGTCCGCTTCGTCCTGTTCTGCGCGACCTGGACCGTCTCCTTTGGGTCTATGATGATGATCCTGTTCTACCACTCGGCGACGGGCGTTTTGACGAGTATTGGTGCGCATTTGCTGTTGTACGTATTCTGCGATATGTTTCCTCCGCTTCAGTGGCTGGGTGCTGACATGTTGGATGTAGTTTGGGTCTGACGTGGATCATGTGGACGGCCGGCGCCGCTGCCATAACCCAGATGCTGGGAGGGGGGTTGAACTGCAAGTGCGTACTGGTGTTTTCATCCCATGATTCCTTGATTCTGATAATGTTCAATTAATCCCAAGAACACAAGACGTGTTTGTGTACTGCACGCATCTCAATGCCCTCGAAGGATTTGCTTGGCTTATTTGGTCCGTTCTCCTTTCCGCCACTCAGCTCTATCTCTTTATGTTAATTTGTCCCCACAGGATCCTAGTCACATTCGCGATAATCGCTGTCCTCATCCGCGGTATCACGCGCAAAGACTACGCCGGGGGGCTCGTCTCCGTCTAGTCTCCCCTTCATACCCGTCGGCTCGTCTATTGGTTTCGCAAAAGTTACCCGTTTCGTCAAGGATCAGTTACCCATCTCAGCTTATACACCTCCCCATACTTGTTGTTTGTGTTACATGTGATCTACGTTGTTATGCTGTTGTTACGATTTACCATTGGTACTACGATGATTGTTATGTGCTTGTTCTGAATTGTAATGTAGGTAGTCGAGGAATTGAACGGCTTGGATGAAAGTATCAGCAGAACAGATCATCAGCCCCAATGACAGATGTTTGTCGGGCAGTGGCGATCTCGGCCAACTTGGCTCCCCGTCAACCCCTCGGCGCTCGCTCCTCACCAACTTTCAGTACAGATATTGAAACACTCCCGTAAGCTGGGAATTTATTCTGCAAGGGAGCCACATCATATCACGTTCTTCAGACACCAAACTTTCACCAGATTTTTGAACATATGCCCACCCAATGGCACCAGGCTACTGGTACCGTTGCAGGGCTTGCTCGAAGAGTCTCCAAGACGTAAGTACTCACCAGCCGAGCTTCAAAAATGTGGTGAGATATGAAATCCATCGTTACACTGCTACGGATAATCTCCGGATTTCGTCATGGCCACCACAAGAAATTTATGATGCATGTTCGGAACTATGTACCTGCTGTTCAAAATTTTGCTTGGAACGTGAGTATACGCTAATACCTTTCCTCAAACTTCACAATAACGGCATCCAATCTGGATGGTACCTAGTCCTAGAATCCAAGGGCTGGAGTATCTGTTGCATTTTATATGGTAGTTCAAAAATTCTGCTGTAAGGTACCAAAAGAGACTTATTATTGCCCTACAGGAACCTTACGGAACGTCCACCTCGGTACACCATCATCCTGGAGAGTCCAATCCCTCTCGAGCGTATAACCATTCCTATTTGGCCGCCACACACTCCAAATATACCAATACCCAATGCCGACGAGGGAGACGGAGAATGCACCGACAGAATGAGACTGGTAAGCCGAAACCATTATAAGTATTTATGGAACGCTCTGCTTGAGGGCCACGCACCCAGTAAGGAAGCTTCTCATACGTTTTGGACCCTGACGTTGGCGGAATAAATGGAGCCGCGATTAAAAAGATGTTTGAAATGAGAAAGACCACGACGATGGGTTTGGACGCTCGGAAGGGCGGATTCCATTCCCAGCTTCGGTAAGAGTTGGTGTATAGCAGAAGGAGCCCGAAGGCGACGAGAGCGTTGACCAGTGACGTAGAATACGACGACACTGGGCAGGTAAAGATCAACAGGGATCAAACAAGTCTAGCTGTTTACTCACGACTGATTAAGAAAAGATAGACGTCTCCAGGTGGTACGGCGAGAAGAAAAGTGCACGAGACCAAATATTGGATTAAGAGGCCGGAGAAAGGAGCCCCGAATGGTTTGTTGCTTGCGAATATCGAGGAATACGGTAATATCCCTTCACGTCCGAGTTCCTGAATTACTTTAAATATGCCACTGTGAGTCGTCGCGTAATAATGAATGGCGAACGAATTCAACAAACCTCTTCCTTGCGAAAATTGTCCGGAGAGCAGATTGCCTAACGTTGATAGCGCGATGAACGCGCTGAGAGCCTGGAGACATAAGAGACATGAAAAAAGTAAATCCCTGATCAACCTACCTTCTCCGTAGTCGGCCCAAATAAATTTCGGAAAAAGAGGGCGCTGGAGACTATAAACACATATATCACCGGAATCGTGAAATAACTCACGCCACGATGTGTTTGCTTTCTAAAATATCCGTCTTCGACACCACCGCAAAATAGCCAACATTAATGAGGAGATAGACGGAAGTCACGAAGAACATGGCTAAAGGGGCGGCACGTTTAAGGGTCTTAACGGGGTTCTTAACCTCGGAAAGGGCATAGTTTGCATTCGAGTATCCAATGAACGACCTGAAAAGCATGAATAAATCAACGCTCCGTCTAGACTTTGGGAATAACGTACCAAATGACGTTATATAACCCACTTACGAAGGCATTGGCTCCAGTTCCACTCCCCTCCCAGAAGTTACTCCATTCGAAGTTGTGAGGTTGCTGGTATCCATCACGCACGGCGAAGCCAGGGACGCCGAATAAACAAAAAATCCCTGACAAAGCTATCAAACTCAGAACGACGAGTTTGAAAAGGCCCAGGGTGTTTTGAAGCCGTAGACCCCATTTAAGGAGGGTCCCATGAATTAGGAAAATGAATGTCAGGCAGAGGAAGGCAACTAAGCGAGTGTTGAAGCGCGTTGGGGGAAACGACATCGAATGAAGAAGGTCTTTGTCATTTAGGTGAGAAGGCGGTCAGCTTGTCATGGAAGAGTACATACATTCGCTGAAGACGACACTGTTTGCGCTCGCTGTTCCCTGTGGAATAGACATCTCGATGGGGAGGCCCCTTTACTGGCAAAGCAACGCACCATTATGAGGGCGTAGACGGCGAAAATGGATGTGGCCATAAATCTCGGTCTGCAATAGATAAACTCTAGGTAGTTCTTCTCTCCTCCGCTTCTAGGTATGCCCTTTCAAGAGCCGTGAATGTAGTTCGAAACGTTGGGAAGAATATGAGGGACGTACTGTCCCTAATTCAATGTAAACGTTGGTCCCGCATGCGGCAATAATCGCTCCGACAAACCACATAATCAAAGAAACGCCGACACTGCCAGAGGCCCGCAGAATATTGCTTGGAGTTGCATAGATGCTGTAGTAGGGTGCGACAGTTGGACCATGTAAATCAGGGTGTCTGCGAAAAAAAAATTACCCAGTCCCTATGACGCGGTTGAAAATGAGAAAAGCAGCGCTGAAGAGGCCTGGTTAAAGTTAGAAGTTAGCCGATGCTCCAGGAACGCCGAAGAAGGGTACCCAGTTGTCGTTTTGTTGTAGGGACATTATCGAATTCTTCACCATGGTGCTCTGGAGGGATTATCAGATACACGCTTAATATGGTGAAAATGAAGTCTCATTACGATCCCCTTCATCTCTCTTCAGAGTGGGTAACTCTCCGCGGAAATAAGGTGCTGTAATTACGGTGCCTGAAGCACTTGAACCATAGGAACAGGTTCCAGGCAACAGAGTGTCAATTTCCGACGCGGAAACATGACTCGCTCCTTTGCGTAGGGCGCTGGACATGGGAAGGCTGGATATTGGCTGGGTGGCCAACTTTTGACAGTGCAAGCTGTCACACGTCAGTGGCGAACGATCCAAAGTCGTGTGACCAGATAAGATAAGAGATATATGTACTGATCGCATACAAATAATTTTTTGGAATTTATGCTTGCCATTGTTCGTTCGTTCTAAAATTTTCAAAACATAATTCAACATAATTTGTGAAGTAAGAAATTCTACCTGATACCAAAGTTACACCTTTTACAAGTGATTATTAGATAGAAACGTCACAGCGGCTTCAGGTCGAAGGGGGTTTCCTGGTCAACAGCGATTCTTCATCTTCCCACTTGTGACATTGTTGTATCATTCAGCACAGATAGAACAACGGTGATCGGCCAAACGATTCATACCTCCGAGCTGGACGATCATGTTATTCATCCCCTCTTCTCCGCTAACCGATGGGACTCCGTGGGAGCTCGCATATGTCAACCAATTTGTTCTCTTTACAGCGCCAGATAACATCAGAGCAGCGAAGCAGGGGGGACTCTTCAAACCTCAACTCCAACCCCGAAACTTTGGTGTCGATTTCCAGATATGGGTCTCCCAGCACCTGATTTGATCCTTTTTCTCGATATTTCACCCGAACAAGCCAAATTGCGCGGAGGGTATTGGGAAGAGCGCTACAAACGAGAAACAAGAAATGCAGGCCTGGGTGTTGCCTGGGTGGCAGGTGCGGAGTATTTATCAAAGGCTGGGGTCAGAGATGCAGGGAGAGACCCAAAAACTCGGAAGAGGGAACTAGGTCATTGTGGACGCAGGGCTGGAACTTGAGGTTGTGGCCGACGAAGTGTGGAGGCTAGTTGGGCTGCTCGTGAGAGATCGAATTCATGGTCTCGTCGCACAGTTAACAAAAAATTATAATACTTATTGCACCAGATGAAAATCTCCGCAGACCGCATTCTAATCACGACAGATGGCTTTTTTACATTTATAAACTAATTAGACCGATGCCAGATTCTACATATGTTCCTAAACCCCCTAAATTACATGCAATAAGCATAAAACATGAGAAACCAACATGACGATGGGGAATCAAAGCCGATAATCTACAGGAACATAGCTGAGCTCCCCCTGCCTATGAGAATGACACATCACCGGCGGAGGGTCGACCAGGACCCTGATAGCCATTATTTTCCTCGTCCATTTCATAAGTTGCATTAAAAATATCCGTTGGTACCCAGCCATCGTTCGAATATCCAGGATAGTTTGTATGGGCCAAGGTAGAAATGTTTGGACAAACACCTGCAGTGGAGTCCATGCCCGGTTCGCCTGGCCGTCCTTTGCGAACAAGATTGGGATCGCGGAGGTTCAGCATGAGTCTGGAAATCATCACAGAGGAGATGCTGTGAGAAAGGAGACACCCAGGCGTTAGTACTTAATGAGTTCAAGAGAAAAAGAACCTACATGTTAACAAATATCGTGCCGAGGCCCCTCGTAAAAGGCTTCAAGAAATATGATCAGATAACCGGTCTTAAGGCGGATATTATCAAGCTTACCCCTCCGAGCTGGATACCCGTCAGCCAACTAAGCAATCAAGTAACAAAGGTACGATTTACCACAAATGTAAGGATGTTGGCCAAGTTGGCTACCATCATCACGCTGTCAAAACGGCGTAAGTCATAATTCTGCTGCTGGACTGCCGAGAAAGAAGCACCTGAAATATATGGCACCTAGAGACAAAAGATACAAAAAGATATTAGAAAAAGGGACATCGGTGGGACCGATAGTTAATGTACCATCGCGTAGCAGTACACTAATCAAATCTTGCCCTTTTAACCGTAGGGTGAGGGACTTCAGAACTGTCATGCCGAAAACAACAGTGTCGAAGATCAGCATGCCCCCCCAGGCAGCTCCAAAGTCTAGACAATAACATCATGATAACTGCGTCATTTTTAAGAATTTAAATAGACTTACGGATCCCCCTAAAATCAGGAAAGTGCGTCATTGAAACCATCGAGGAACCGAAAATATGGACACCTACTGATTACGGGTCAGTGGATCAGCGCACCCCACAGGAAAGACTTGATCAATCTCTGGAACACGATCCTTCCCGCCAAGAACCGACCACTGCCGGATATAAAATTCAGAAAATCGCTTCGTAAACCAATGAAAGTCCAATCACACAACCAAATGCAACGGCCCCGATGGCGAGTCCAACCAACAGCGCCAAGACTCTGCGACTGCGTTCATAGAGAGCGTATACTCGCATTATCAGCATGCCTTCGTCTCGTTAACATCCTTCAACCTGAGTCCATTGAATGTGCAGCGTACAGGAAATGATCACTTGAATGACGATCGCTAAATATTGATGGTATGATTGGAGGGCGTGGCAGCTAGGCGAGCATCAGTGAAGAGGGTGATGCTCGGAAGTTCTGGAAGAGGACCGACATCTGTAATTGTTAGAAATAATGAGTTTTCTGTGTCTTGTATGGGCGAAAATGGAGAGCCGGAACTCGAAAAGAAAAAAAAAGAAAAATATGATAAGATGGTCCACATACTTGCAATTTGTCGTGATGATTTGATGTTGTCCAGAAAAATTCCATTATGACAGGTCCATGGCTGAACAAAACGAGATATCGGTTGAGATAGAAGAAGAACGAGGCCCAATTCCAGCTCATCCGGGGGCCCTGGAATGTCGAATACCACATCCTGTCGACCTCTTCGATGAATGTGATAACATATTCATGCACAAGGATCGCTATCGGGGCCTGGTCATTAGTCCGAGTGAGATGAAGAAGGTAGGGAAATACTTGCTGAATGAAATGAGGGCGACGTAGTAGTTTGCATTTCTGATGTAGTAAGGAAATGAGCGCCAAACTCGAATGTAATCCGAAAGTCACTCACATCGCCACTGGATCGAATTGCATGGTCAACGATACAGCAGCCCTCGTTTTCCTCAGCCTGGAGTACGCCACTTGGGAGGCGCCAGAAAACTCCTGCCAGGTTGTCGAGATGGGGGCCAAAGAATTTGTAGGTCTCGTAGGCATCTATTTATACAACCACGGAACGCCGGGAGGCATTGGACACCGCGGAGAGATCTTGGCGAAAAATAATCTGTGAGTTTGCGATAAGCTGCAACGTGTGAGATCACAAGGGAATTTCAAGGTCCCGGCTGTATCATGACACTGATGACATGAGTCGAGGCCTGGTAACTTGTCAAACTGGCGACCGAATCGGAGTGCATGCCTCCCAGATGCAGAACTGACTTCAGGTAGTCAGCCGATACGTATACTCACCACTATGTGGTGAATTACAGTTCAACGACTTCAAGCTCCGCAGTGATAAGACTTGTGACGGGGTGATTGCCGTTTAGTCTCTTGTGTTGCGGCGCCTCCATCTTCATACCAGTTCATACCTCTTCCGTATTTTTCGCTCTTGTCGCCAAGATTTTCGCAAAAGGTGTAGATGCGCTCGGTAGGATCTTGCTAATCCATCATAACACCGAGTTCCATGACACAACTTGTGGACAATTCACGCGGTTGTTGAAGCTTCCAATTAAACTCCCCACACCGCATATTGATCCAGTGAAGCTACACAGTTGACCTGAGAGAGTTGTCCCACAGATTCGATATTCAGGACCACAGGCACCCACCCCACGAACCAGTGCGTACCTTCATCGGTGGACTTTTGTGGCCGATCTTAGAGTCTAGGTCACTTCTGGGCACCGCCACTCTCCGCCGCTGGTCGTGGGCGAAGTTCACTCTCAGCGACGCTTACTTTCAGCAATGCCCTTCCCTCATTTTCTTTGATCTCGAAACACGAGAGCACGTCAAGGCACGCGACTGTGATCCATTCATGTGCCCGAGTCGAGACCGAGGGCGGTTTTGATGATGATAACTCAATTGATGGAGGAGGCTAATTTATCTAGGCCCGGTTCCGACAAGGCTTAAACACTAAAAGGGATAGTGGGATTCGAAAGTGGTATGTGTGTATAGCTGTTTTTGACTTGGGTGTGCTAATTGTGGGCTCGAGAGCAGCTTGTGGCGTAAAGAATTCAAAGACGCGGTCACCACTCTATGCCAGCTGTCTGAGATTGACAGGTACACCAAGGTTCGAGGTGGGTCGGTACTACATAGTACTTGACATGGACACCCTGTAACTGGAGCTGCAAAAGTTCTAGACCTGGCCACAATTGAATACCATCGACAGGCACAACCTTTCGATCTTATTCAAAGTGCACAACAAATTGAGGTCGGTACCTAGTATAGTACCGTCGGAATCGGCTTCAAAAGTGAATGGCCCTCAAGGATGAATATATATTCCCCGAGCACAAACTTTGGCCCAACTGTCGCGCTCAAAGTGCATGAAGCATAGCGCAAGGGCCAGGTACGACAAATTAATCCTGGCTTTGCGCGTCGAGGTTCCGAACGAAAAAATCATGAAAATCAGCATAATCGTCTGGCCAGTGTCTGGTTTGATGGGTTCCTGGCTGGACTTTGCTTGAAGATGCAACTATTCACAAGGTCCAATAGTCCCCAAGCAGGACTCATGGCCCACCTGTCGCATTTGAAGTGTGGCTAAGCACAAGCCTGAGGACCAATTCCTCCAAAACAGTCTTTGCTTTGCTTGCTGAGTGGGTTCGTTTTTCGCCCCGCCACCTGCATCTTGTCTGACTTCGTGACATATCAGCATATTAGTGGTACCGACGTTTCGTCTGCTGGCATGAGCACAGTACATATTCATTTATTCATTTTCTTAACGCAGTTCTAATCTTATTGAACGTGGTTCAACCCTCAAGAACACAGATTATCGTTGAAGCCGGCTTTTAAAGGCGAGTGAACTTAATCTAGCGATCAAAGTGTGGCAAAGCGTAGGGCCAAAGTGACCTTGGCCTGGGTTGTCTTCCGATAGGATACACAACATATTTTCCGAAACTCAAAAGAATTTCGGCCAGTCCATAAAACTGTACTTTTTTCTATGTTATACAGTCATCCAGGAGCTCAGGTGTTTCGTGACCGCCCAACAACTTGGAGTAATCGAACAATGAAATTAATGCACATTTTTGCTTCGCATCACCACTGGCGGGGGGGGGGCTTGGCAAATCAAAATCAAAGGCGGAGGACTCAACAAGAGGCGATCCGACCGTGACTGCGAGGATAACTTCCACCCCTTGAATTCTGGGTCTGTCTGTCTCAAGTTATTTACGCCAGATGCGTTCGAGAAGCTACTTAGCCGCAGGATGAAGCCGTCCACATCATCGTGCACGTGGAGATTCTCAATGCATCTTCGAGGGTCGGCGATCCAACATCTTCCTAAGTAGAATCTACTTATGCAGAGTACAAAACAGGATGGGTGAAGATGTAGATCCCACTCCAATGCCACTCTCCCATCTGGTCGTTATGTAAAAAGATAAAAAAAAAAACGGCGAGGACGATTGCTTGAATGAGGGTGGCCAAGGAAAGTCGAGCCTCTGGCTGCTCTATACGTCTTTACTTCAGTTGCACGAAAAAAAAAGTTCGAATTCAAAGTAGTACTAGTAGGGGTGGAGCTGCGTTTCCTGGTCACCCGTTTTTTTTTCTTCTGGATATCGCACAAGTTGAATGGCAATCTCCAGAATTTACACATCAAACTTCGAAGACGTCCGTGCGCAAGGGTCGTTAATTTGAAATGTTAAATGTTTGCTTGACGTCTGTGTCGCTACTAGTTGGCTACTAGACAAAGACGGAGAAAAAGTTTAAAACTCCAGACTCCAGTGACCGAGACAGGGGTCGAACCTGCAATCTCCTGATTAACACATGGTTGTCAGCCTGATTCGTAGTCAGACGCGATGCCATTTCGCCACACGGCCACATGTTGTATTAACTAGTTATAAAAGTCCTTATGTAAAATAAGAACATTCAGCACGTCAAGTACGATATTTTGGTCCGGTCAGGCAAAACTCTGCGTGTGAAGGCGAGAATGAATTCCCTGTATGCACCGTACTGGGAAAAACGACACGATACACGATATATCGATATTTAAACGTAAACAATGGGATGGGTGGGTGGTATACGAGGGGTAGACAGTCCGAGTGAAATAAAAACTATCCAAAAAAAAGGCATTCACGGTTCACGCTAATCATCATCACACCCAACTAACCCTACAATCTAAAGGGCAGCCAAACCAAAAACCAACCCAACCAACCCCGCAACGACACCCATCCCACCCACACCCACACCCGCACCAACAGCCCCAGACTTCTTGGTAGAAGTCGAGGTGGAGGAAGCTGCAGAGCCTGATCCGGAGGCGGTGCCGGAGCCTGAGGAGGCGGAGGAGGATACTTGGGAGGGGTAGGCTGAGCCGAGGGCTTTGATTTCGAATGGGTCGGAAGTTGCGTAGACCTGTAGGTGGGGGGGG
>KN838588.1:0-18084 GCA_000827195.1 Laccaria amethystina LaAM-08-1 | reverse complement strand
GAAATATTCCTGGGCAGGCAATAAAATTGGTAGCTGGGTAGGAATGAAATAGAAAAGAAATATTCCTAGGCAGGCAATGAAATTGGTAGCTGGGTAGGAATGAAATAGATAAGAAACAGAGCTAGGCAAACAATGAGAGTACTGTCCAGGTAGGAATGAAATAGGAATGAAATAGAGCTGAGGGAGGAATGAAATGAATGGTTAGAGAGAAAGAAATGACTATGAAAAACCTTAGGGAAGAAATGAAATACATATGAAATGATCTGGCAAGAAATGAAACACATTTCATAAGGTTTGCCCAGTCTTTCTCATTTCATAATAACACCAGGCAGTGTCCAAAAAGTTGTGCAGGCACTTGCCTGTATTTTATCATAAAAGTGGTAGGTACCACTCTATGTGCTAAATTGGTCGGTAGCTAGCGACTAGGACAGTGCACCATATACAAGTGTTTTGACAGTGATTCTATGGTGCACTTTCGGGCTGATCAGTGTCCAAAACACCGTAAATGAGTGTTTTGAAATTAGCGTATCACTTCATATAGGTGTGAAAAACACTTCAACCAAGTGTCAATGCACTTGGATCAAGCGTAAACGAAGCACTCAAATGAGGTGCAATCACTTCCCACAGTGGTAGTGACTGGTTCGTGTTGGCGCTTCAAGGATTCTTCCATATTAGTGCATAGTTGACCCAAGGTTGATATGATTAGGATCGCGGGATCTAATCGTAAATCTAATCAAAGCACAGTCGCCTCAAGGCGCTATATGCAAATCATATAATTCCCCATCCTGGTCATCGTCACTGCTGCGATTGCGACTGTGCCTTTCGGGTTTGTGAACTGTGCACCTCTCGGTCATCACTTGGAACTGCAGCCCACTGTCACGAACCGTGCTTTGGGGTTCATAAGGACTGCTGTGACCCCGAACCATCACTGTGAACTGCGCTTTTGGGGCCACAACTGTGCTTGCTGCTTCGACGTGTACGCACACCTGGCCGGATCCTGTTCTTGTCTTCTCTCTCACTCACTCTTTCCCACCACAAGCTTGAAACGACATACCCACACCCCAGAGGTCCTGAACTTTTGAAGAAGATGATAGACATGAACAACAAACAAGTGGAAGCGCTCGAGGCTAGGAGGATGGCCGAGGATCAGAATATTAACGTACGTTTGTGTGATCTATGTATCCTCTGCTAGGTCTGAGTTGATGGGAATAGGAACCTCCACCGACGTACGATGCGTCGCTTGGCCCTAACGTTGGGTCTTTTTCCCCTGAATACACCGACCAAGCCGCCCAAGGTCAAGGTACACGTGGCGCGACCTCAAAACCCAACGAACCCGAGCATGCGCACCAGGGCCCCTCCGGATCCCTGCCAGCGGGCATAAAACCCACAAACTACATCTCCATCTCGCGCGTGCACAACTCCATCAAAGAATCCGTCGTCCTCGATCCGGGATTGCACATCCCGCCATTCCTCCTCCCTGCTCTCCGGCCTTCAGAGAGGGCAGAAGATCGGAAGAATTTGAGGTTGGAATCGACGCATGGGGGCGTTTATGCGGATGTCGGGATCGTTCCGGGGAGTAAGGGGAGAGCCAAGTTGTGGATGAAGTCGACGCATGGGGGCGTTACTGCTAAGATTGTGGGTCTCTTTTATTTTTATTTTGGGGGAAACAAGGAGCTGATGAGGGGATAACGATAGAACACGCCCTCAGACCCAAACCTCAACCTCCCCCCGACCTCCTTCCACCTCACCGTCCAATCCACGTATGGCGACGTGCGCGTCCAGCTCCCCCGGACATTCCACGGTCCGCTGGTTCTCACCGTCACACACGGCTCCGTAAAGTTCTCCGACGCGCTCAGCAGGCATTTGACGACGTTTGGCGAGGCGGATGGGACGAGGAGGTGTTTTGTGGGTGATTTTTCGGGATGGAGGGCGGGTGGGTGGAAGGGCGATGAGGTGGTTGTTGAGGCTTCGCATGGGAGTGTGAAGGTTGTTTGGGAGGATGATGCGGTTGCGGCGAGTGTGAAAGGACGGTCGGGGTTTTTGAATAAGGTTTTTGGTTTTTGAATTTGGGGGGGGACGGACACCTTGGTGAGTTGGGGTGTAGGGTTTTGCTGCGTTTACTAATCCGGATTCCAACAGATATTTGGTTGTATCATACTACCTGTGTTGTAACTGTCAATGAATTTTCTTGGTAATACACGTTTTTCGAAATCTGGCTGTGGATTTGGCCTGTGTTTCCGACGGTGAGTCCTATTCCTTAGGCCCAAACACCTTCGGCTAATAATACCTTGTACTCTTTCGTGTAGCTGCCTGTCTCTCTGTAATCGCTATTCTTGGTGAGTAAAATATCCGGTCCTGACGTTTGTTGTATTGATGTTTTATAGGTTCACCATTGTATTATACACACCTCCCTTCAAATGATCATGATTGAGTAACGCCATTATTTCTTGAAGTGCAGTCTGACTACTTTGAAATGAGTATACTTATTGGCTGAATATTTGCTTCTGTCACCTTCACAGTAAAGCCTTTGGGTAACACTTTGGTCGTATGTTTTTTTCCTCATCCCATCGGCCACATCACCATCATCTAACTCATTTCTTTTGAACTGTCTTGGCCTCTACGAACAGCCATATTAACCTAGCCGAGCCACCTTCGCAACGCTCTCCTCTCAACTCCACCACAAACTTCCCCCGGCATCCCCATGGTCCTTTGGGAAATTGCACCGACCTCTCAAAAAACTTCTTTAATGCCAGCCAATGCCCGCTGGCATAACATGACAAAGTGCGAGCTTTTCCCCCAATGTATCTTACCATAACTCCAAAACAGTTTGATTTCATCAAAACCTTGACCAAACCTACTCGAAAATACATTCTTTAAATTTTCCACACCGTCCCGGAAGAGAAATTCACTCCGAAAGTTCCGGCTGGTCCCCCTTATATTTAATTTGTCGGCCAAACAAATATCTCTCAGTTTGACCATCAATACCGCCAAAGATTTGAAAGATCTTGCTTGTTCTTGGAGGAAAACTATCCCGACCTGCCGTCAATTGCTCCACTAAGTTACACCATCACAAGCCTCATATTCTCCGTAAGATAGGCATCGCACGCGACTCATTTCGCATTGGTTTCAATCCTCGCAAAGAAATGACGCCCGCTCTAGGATGCGATTCGGTGAACGTCGGTAAATTCGTCGACATAATGTTGTCTGCATACACACATTTTCTGATGACCTCTTATCATACCACTCGGCCATGCTCCCCAGAGATATTCTCCCCAATTTGTGAAACGCGACTTCACAAAACGGTGCGACATGGAGGATCAATTTGAAAAAAGGAAATTTTATTTTTTATGGTGACACATGCTTTATAAATTCAGGCTGGAAGTTCTGGCTGAGCCTCGTCGTACTCATGTTCTAAATCATACGAGTACCTCTCATCCCACATCATGACATCACGAAAGAAATGTGGGAAAATGAACCTCTTGCTCACCAATGGAGGGGCTGTTTCTTCGTCGTCTGCCAGTTGCTCCACCATCATCGTTATCATGTCTAAAAACGCTTTTTGAAAGAACATATCCACCGAAACTTTGATGCGAGCAACACCCTTTGGCATTGGTTTCAATCCTTCCAAAATGACGACACCCCGTTCAAGGTTATCCTTTGCGAGAGGGTGGTCGCCCAACAAGAGTCGCACTGTCGCGGTAGCCTGATTGTCAACTGAACTGGTAAAGATCCTTTCTTGGAGACATCTCGAACCACCAGGCCGATTTTCCAGGGGAATGGCAACACCCGTGGGGGAGGCAATGCAAATAGGCAGAGGAATGTATACTGCAGAGGTCTGTCGCCATTGTGTGCCCTGAAGGCATGATTTCAGGTATTGATAGTTGGCTAGCGCCTGGGAGACGTCTGAGGCTGAAGCCGAAATCACAGGAATTTCGGGATAATTCTCGGAAAGAACGGCTTGCACCAATTGGGTAAGGGACGGAGGGGGGTTATTGAGGACTATGCGATGAAGAGGTGGTTCGCAGGCAAATACCGCAACTCTATTTATTGCATCCTCTATAGAGATATCTTGGATAGGGGCGACGACGCTTTTACGAATTTTCCGTGTTTTCCGCTCCCCATCGTAGAACATGCTCACGAGAGTTTCGGAGGCTATATAAGTGGGACAGAAATCGAGGAACATGACATAAATGACACTCTCGTCGTGAGGAAGTGTTCCGCAGTAGGCTTCCCCGTGAGTCACTGGATATTCTTCATGGAAACCCGGCAGACCTTGATTCCGAGCAATAGACTGGTTTATTGCATTCAGAGAGTGACGAATAATGGTAGAATCGCCGTCGGCCAGCAGATAAGAATTTGGGATGGAAATGTGATGGGAATTTTCTCGTGGCTGGAACTGGGAAAGCGTAGATTCAACGACCTCCGTGACCATTGGAACTGAGGGTATGAAGGAAGTCTTCGTGCCAAGGTAGGATCCATCAACGCATGAGACGAAGGAAGTGGACCCTTCATAACCCTCCTCCAATCGAAAGATACTGGTTCCAGCAATGGACATGTGGCCAATGAATCGGCAGTAAGTTTGAAGCTTGGAAGGGGAGATCGGGGAGACTTTATGCAACTTAACGTCCAGTGGTACCCAGATATTCTGAACGGGAAGCGCCGTCCTTCGATTTAAATTGACAGGTCTAACGCCGCTTGAGCTGGGCGGTGCATTGTGGGTGTCTGTGGTGTGGCAGTTGATGATAGAAGACTCGACAGTTGTGGAAGATGGTGGAAGGGATCTGGAAAAAGGGTTTTACTTGGTCAGATAGTTCAGGCGCCCAGCCCACAGTCGGAACTCGCGCCGACGAGCCGAAGACGTTATACCTGTTATACCTAACACAATGGATCATGATGAACGTCAATAGAATCAACCGTGGCAACTACTTCAAGTTTCGCCTGCATGCGATCAATCATCAACTACCTGACGAAGCCAGGAAAGATCTTTCTTCATCCAAGAGACTTCCAGAAGCTCAACCCTCAGGTTTGCGTAAAAAAATGTTTCCCTCCGTTATGTAATTCAACTGTTTTGCATATTGTTTTGAGCATTATTTGGTTGTGTTGCGACCAAGGGGCTACGAGCGGAAAGTGCCAAGACACCTCACTTCTCTACCCATTCGCCCAGTTAGGCCTGTGGGATCAGGCCTAGTTAGGAAATTCGTCCATTATAGCTGTGCCCACTCATTGTCATTCCAGTCGTGGCACTGCATGGCTTGCTAATTATCACTCAGTCTTCACTCTCGATGATGTAGATCAGTAAGTTGGGTATGTAAGCCTAGGATTTATTACCTGAGCTCTTGAGTACGTAGTACAACTGAAGAAGCAGTGTTTGAAATTGTCATTGCATGAATTGTATAAATACTTGCTCAAAAACGAGAGAAGGGAACCCCAGGAATACTCTCAGAAACTTTGCAGAAGTCACTAAGCTTCCTACACTCTCATCAACATGCCTCGTACTCGGACAATTTATAATGCTGTGCCTACAGACGAGATACATGGAGGGAGCAATACCAGGTGCTCAACAGTGATGATGTTCAGGTAATCAGAACTGAGGAAGAAGAATATATATACAGTAGTGAAGAAGAAGTAGAGGAGAGAATACGCTCATGGAAACGGGGGATATCAATTATATCCACCGCTTCGAGACGGGGATTGCCCGCAAAAAACATCAAGGTTCTACGAGATAATGACATTAGTACTAGTAGTAATGCATATGGCATAGGGTACTTATGTAGCTTACAATAACATTCTTTATTCGTTTCGCGAACGTGAGGAAGGAACGATTTGAGAGCTTGTACTTGAGAGGACGTCTGTCATTGTCTGATAGAGCGGACTTTGAAACTCCTCCAAATTTGGAAGACTTGAAGTACATACTCGAAGAAGTCGAATGGACCGGCATTCTCCGATCGTAGCCCCTTGGTTGCGACGTGACATTTTTGTTCACGTCCCAAACCCTGAACTTACCGCCGTCCTCATTTTTCCGCATCCAGAACACTTCCAACTGAGGTGCCATGATGTTAGTGTAACGATAAATGTTCATTGTTCAGATTCTCTGGGGAATGGGCCAGATTCCAGACACCGGACCTTTTAGTGACCATGTCACAAAATAGCGCTCGGTAAAGACTCGGTGCTTCAAGTTGTTGTCGTCCAATGAGCTCACACTAGCAACACACTAGGCTGTTTCACATTCGGCCAACTTGGGCAACTCTGTCCCAAACTTGCACGAAGTTGTGGCCCTGGGCGAATTCGCGAAGTTGGTTGCTTCTCCTCATGTCCCTTCCGAGTCGGAACGGTGGGGCAGGGAGTCCAATTCTAAATTCACCCACAAAATCTGGTGGCAGTCTAGTGTTTGCATATAAAGGTCGAATTTTTAGGTCACTTTCGAACATCCTTTCGCTGGTCGATTTGATCCCCTTTCTTTTTTTTTCTTTCCACTTGGTGAGCGTCCTTTTTGAGAACCTGCCAAGGCATAGGTCGTTGGAAATTGCTGATACTAGCGATGAGCTCAGTGTGACGGTGCAGGCCACCTTTACATTCCGGGGGTATATTCTGAAGATGCACTCTCAATACCTGTCACTGGTAGTTTTTTCAGCCTGTGTCCTCCCTGGTAAGCTCTCTAGACTCTCCCATTCCAGTTTATACAAAGGTTAAATCAAGCCCGATTAAAGGGATAGTGTCCATACCTCTCTCAGTTGATTACGTTCAGCCTGAAACTGATTGGGAGAAGTTGGGGCTCAAAAAGAACGCTGAAATCATCCAAAAAGCTGAAACTGAAGGTAAGTCCTTTATTTATATTGGACACAGCTTGCTCACTTCAAACACAATCAGCTAATAAGCAAATTCCTATTATGGAGAAGGTTCTCAATGATCCAGAAAATAAGAACCATGAGCAGGTGATAAAGGCAGCATTTGGCGCCCATCCAAATTTCGACCTCAACGTTGTCAAAGAAAATGTACAGCATCTAAAGAATGGCAGGGTCCTCGTTGATTTGGAGGCAGATACAACGATAAAAGACTCCATCGGGTTCACTTCTTATGACAAGGCCGTGCCGAAACGTAACCCAACCTTTGTTAAATTTTCGACAAATTATTACAAACGTTGGTGGTTTTTATTATCAATTGAAATTCTAATTGCAGACTATGTTGCTTCTATTTGCACGGCCGAAACATCTCCGCCTGGAAGGGTTGACAGGCAAGGCCCTGAAAGAAGCCAAAGTTGAGAACACAGCCCGGCTTCAGGCTGGCGCACTCCTTCACGAAGCAAGTCATTTCATTAAGGAGATCGATGCTGGGGATTACGTTGACGAGCAACGAAAACCATCGGAAGTGCTGAGGGGAACTGATCTGAAGACCACCGACTTAGCTATTTGTAAGCTCGATTCTTTCTTACCTGTCTCAACCCTCACTAAGTTTACATGTAAAAGATACAAAGGGTTCCGTGCCATACAGAAAGCCCGCTGATCTTGACGCTGATACCGGCGATTATACAAAATTGCGATCTGGGTATACGAATAAGGGTGGGGAGGAAACACATAAGTACGCTAGGCTACTCCCCCCTCTGCACCACAACCTGACTTTCTTCCTAGACCGGCGAAGAACTTCCATTTATCTGCTGAATCCTACACGTAAGTTCTCCTTCACGCATTTTACCATCGAAACTTAATGAACCTGTGATCCGATGACAGGCAATTTGCAAGCCTCTGTTCCAACCTGTATCCAAATGTCCGTCGTGATCTACACATTTACGGACGCGCGCTTGGAGACCTTCCTGTAAGCAAAATCATCGTGACCTGGCGTCGTACCAGCATTGACATCTGAAAATTTCAGGCCGTTCACTATCTCATGAGGCGTCAAGCTTGCGCCCTCCCTAAGGCTGCGGTTGCGAAGACCAATAAGTCTGCCCCCAAGAGTGCAGTTGAAGCAGGAAAGGAAGCTATGTCTTTGACCGCCAAGCATGTGGGCAGTCGATCCAAGCCGTCTGGAGCATCTAGCGAAAAACCCTCTGAAAAGTCCAAGCTTTCGCCATCTGTTCAAGGTCCCGGAAAATCACGTTCCGCAGCTCGTTCCAAACCAGCGACGAAGCTTTCCTCCAGACCTTCGAATTCCCGCTCGCGCGAGAGTCCGAAAGCCATTCCCGCTTCGAAACGGCTTGCAAAGGCTGCCACAGCTTCTCGCAGTAGGGCAGCGCCAAGACCCAAAGCCCTCGCAAAGAAATCCATGTCGCCTGCTCCGAGGCCCACATCGGCGCGCATCATCCCTCGACCTGCCGGGAAAGCCACCAGAAAGGTTGCCCGAAAGCCTACAGTCAAGTCATCTTCCAAACCTCTCCCATCGAAAGGCCGCACTCCCAAAACCCTTGCGGGGGTGCAACCTACGCAGAAATCTGCGTCCAAAGCAGGTTCGAAGTATGTCCGCAAACCCGTGACGCACAAGGTGTCTGGCCGTCCTACCAAACCCACATCGTCACGGATCGTTGCTCGACCTGCTGGGAAAGCCACCAGGAAGCCTCTCTCCTCGAAGGGCAGCTCCAAAGCTCTCCCAGGGAAGCGACCTACATCGAAATCTGTGCCCAAAGCAGGTTTACGCATGGTGAGGAAACCCTCGATGCAGAAGGGACTCAGCCGTCCTTCTAAACCCACGTCGGCACGAGTAGTCCCTCGACCTGTTGGAAAGATCGCCAGGAAAAACACTCAGAAGCCTGTGGTTAAGTCGTCATTGAAGCCTGTTACATCCAAGGGTCGTTCCCCCAAAGCCTTTCCGCCAACTGCTAGCAAGCGGCCTTTGAACAACAAGGTCCCTGGTCGTCCTCCCAAATCCACTCCAGCGCGAGTTCTTCCTCGACCCGCGGGTAAAGCTGTCCAGAAACCTGGAGCCAAGTCATCCCCCAAGGCCGTCGCGCAGAAACGTAAAGCTCTTCCGCCGACCCCTGGAAAGCGACCCGCAGCAAAGTCCGTCCCAAAGACAGCTCCAAAGTTGGTCCGCAAACCCGTGACAAAGGCCATGAACAACAAGGCACCAAGCCGTCCACCTTTCAAGCCCACCGCAGCGCGGGTCATACCCCGACCTGTGGACAAGTTTGCTGGGAAGAAACCTGTAGCGAAGTCGTCCCCCAAGCCCGCTCCGCAGAAGGGAAGTACTCTGAAAGGTCTTCCGCATGCAGCGAAATCCGTCCCTAAGGCAGCTCCGAAGATAGTCAGCAAGCCAGTGCCTAAACAAGTCATATCTAAGGTAGTGAACAAGCCCTCAGCCTCGAAACCTGTCACGCGGAAAGGTCGTTGAGAAACCGTAGACAATCGCTGCCGTTGTAACTCTTCATCTTCGAATATATGAAATTAAAATGGGGTAATCACACACGTACGTTAAATTGCTTCTCCAGCCAGTGTTAGACTGGTTAGTTGTCCGACATTATCATTGCGCGTGTGTTGTTTCGTCCTAGGGGAACACATGGCGTATCAGCCAATCGTAAACTTCTAGGTCAACGTTGAATCAACAATTCGCCAAAAGAAGACTTGCTGCCCAGCGCGTACGCAGAACCCACCCCAAAAAGTAAACGTGCAAGCGTGTCGAAGTATGCGTGATCCAACGACTCTTTTATTCACCAAAAAGGTGTCTGTAAAAAAGCTAAGCGAAACGACGGGATCAGCAAATGACCTAGATGAAACTCACTTTCAAAGCCTATACAGATTAATATTGCTCACAATCTGGGCTTACTTACTCAGTTGAATAACCACGCCTAACACTTCAAAAATCAAGAAATTTCACGTCCTGTCCATTGTAATAGGTATCTTACAACGTCTGGTCGACGCAATGAACTCAGCACGACTTCGGACTCGGAGCAAATCTAACACTCCGACTCACCAAGGTATCATCAACTGCGAGCGCCCACGGCACTGAACACACATAAATGAACCATCCCGAAGCTTAAACACCATAACTCAAAAGCCCCGACCCTTCTTACATCATCCTCCCAAACGACCTTAAAGCTCCGATCCATGCATCAACCACAACCTCGTCGCCCTATCACTCTCCCGTGCCACACCGAGAAGTCACCAACGAAACACGAGCGCGTACCGCCCGCAGCGTCATTTGGTGCAGACTGAGTGAGTGGCAGATGTGAGGTGGATACGCACATCTCCAGAGTTGGATTGAACGGAGAGGTAAAAGGTGTGGACGGGACGTTGTGTTGCGGGTCAAAGATTATGTGCTGTGTCCAACCAATACGTACGCCCCCCAGAAGCTAAAGAGAAAAAAGAACAAAGAGAAAGACCTACAATCTGTCATGCGACGACTTCACTCATAGCCTCGCTTCCTCTTTGCCCCAAACCCAAACGCAACATCCGCATCCCCCTCCCATGCGTTGACTCGAGCGTTACTGCAGCCGTAGACCGCAAGCGTGACGCTCCTCGATCTGTGCCCTTTTTCAGAGTAAGTCGACCATGCTTGTCATGACAATTAGAGTGTTCAAACTTCTCGCGTCAGTGATGCGGTCGAGGCTAATACTGAATACAGCAACGAGCGCTTCCTGGGTCGGCTAGACGAGTGGCGGGGACTGACGCGCGGAACTTTAACAGAACTCGGAGGACGATCCATAGCGCACTTGATTAGGTTGGGCATCAGTAGAAATTCTATGAATTAGCGACATTAAAAAGAGTCGCATAAGACAATGAAGAGATACTTACTAGCGAAAAGGCATAAATAGTCTGGGAGGACGCATTGCCATCACTATGTATTCTCCGTTGCCTGGCCATTTTTCCGCTCCTGGATGTCGGAGGATCCGTCTGAGAGGGAACAATCAACATGACGGGAGATGCACACCATATAGCGTGACCTAAAAGCATCACCTCCACCCGCGCCCGCATTTGATAGACCGATAGACCGACAAGTAGGGTGTCTTGTCGTTGTTACCGTCACGTATTTGCAAGTCAGTGCAGCCGGTATTAGCCTGGATTCACTTATAAAAAGGTTGGTGACCACACCTGCCACCATTGAGAAAATGGGCCGCAGCGGCAGCGCAGGACAGTTGATGAAGTGAATGAGGAAGCTGAGAGGCAGAAGATACTTTGTGCTGCATGCGCCCTGAGCCAAGCACGCACAAATACCTCTCTTACGATGTGTTACAAAAGTTACAAAAAGACAGTGTTCTCTCTTGGCAGACTTAATACTTCGCAAGTAGCGAAACGAGCTGTATCGTATCGCCTCTTCACGCCTCTCCTGCCGACCCCTCACCTTATTTTCGACTCTGGGCGCGGAAGCAGGAGCACCAGGGCCATCTACTTGAATATCATGTTGAAGCTCTAGAGTCCTCAGTCCACAGGTGCGAGCACCGTTGCTTGGTGTTGGACGCGAGCGGCATGCAGGCTAGATATTGTGGCGCGTATCGACCTGAGACTGGTGATGGATGCGTGAGATGGTGGTGAGTCTTCCAAGTTTTTGTGTATTCAGGTCTGCAAGTTTTGACGCCCGGGGTGAGTTCTTAATGAATTCTACCTAAGGAAAGTTTCAAGGCTCAATTTCAATCTAAGATTCGTGAAAGACCTAATCTTGCGTCTAGTAATGCGCAGTCGTCCCACGGGGTCCATCCTGCGAAGAGCGCCTATGACGATGCGTGGAATACGGGAACTTACTTTTCTTTTCTTTTCTCACCACCGCTACGGTATCCACATGACGCAGCTGAGAAGATGAAATGAGAAGGTCGGCTGACTTCTTGATTACATACGTGCGCAAATCTAAGTATTCCGAAACTCTGGTATCAAGACTTGTTGACTGGAAAATAGGTAGCAAAACTCTTCACTGTATCGTGCTGCCAGTGTCCCAACCTCAGTGGAACTAAGCAACGGAATTAACCTGGTGAGGACTTATCGCCGCCCATCGTGGCTGACCTGGTGCGAACACTACGAGCCCACCAACCCACCACTGTCACGTACAAGAATCGAGGGTGAGTTTCAGCGTCGCCTTCGCTTTGTTGCATGCTGAGCTTATTGCTTCCTCCTTTGTTGCAAATCGCGTTTTGAACAAGTTGGTCATTCATTCGGAACTTAACTGAGGCGCGCCGCGATCAACGAATCTATAGCTTGACGAACGGCCCATTGATAAATTCACATAGACCCCATACAACTTGTCGTGGAGAAGCATATTGCGGGAGGCTTCTGCAAGACATGAGTATCCTGTACATCATGTTTCTTGATTTGTCTCCCAAATGTGTCGATCTAGTTTGTGAACCTTGCGATATTATCAAGTCGCGCTTTTCAACCAGTAAGTTCTTTGCCTTTGCGTAGGTTCGCGTTAGACATCAATTTTCTTTCAAGCTTTTCCCATGAATAAAATTTGGCCAACCCTTTCCTTTGTCTCTCAAATCACCGCTCCAAACTCAAAGACTCCAATACTAAGTGGAACCTCACCACCGTGCGCCCCTCTTCCAAAATTAAAACACGATAAGAACGGTGATCTGATAATCAACATGGCGACGCTGACAGGTGTAATGACGTTTACGCCCAGTCGTGCTTTTGACTGCTTTTGGGGAGGCATGCCGTGTTTATGACGGCGGTGGGGCGAAAGACGGCTTTAGTCAGTCCAATACGAAAAGACGTAGGTCAGAAAAATCTGACGCATATGCAGGAATGCAATGAGCTTGTTCTCGCCTCAAATTTGATTCATAGTCAAAGTAACATTTCGATATGTGGCCATCAATTGACAAACGTGATTCCATAACTTGTGCAGATCCGAACTCCGCTTGATCATCTCCGGTGGGTACCGGAACTCGCCGAACTGTATAAGAGACACAATCTGTTCAGATTGCGCATTTCCATCGATCCTTATCTATCATCTATTACCACCACTAACTTTTTACCATGTCCAACGTTTTCGTAAGTCCCTGTGCCCGCTGCGTTCATCGAAGGGGCTAACTTGTGTGGCAGTTCGATATCAGCATCGACGGCCAGTCAGCTGGTCGCATCGTATTCAAGTTGTACGACGATGTCGTCCCCAAGACCGCGAAGAACTTTCGTGAGCTGGCCACGAAGGAACATGGATTTGGATATGAGGGATCGAGCTTCCACCGCGTGATCCCTCAGTTCATGCTCCAGGGCGGAGATTTCACCAGGGGCAACGGGACTGGTGGCAAGTCGATCTATGGCGAGAAGTTTCCTGGTGCGTTCTGCATGTTATGGGCCGCGGAGGGATTTGTGATATATGTTGTTTGTAGACGAGAACTTCAAGATCAAGCACACCAAGCCTGGTCTCTTGTCCATGGCTAACGCCGGCAAGAACACCAACGGGTCCCAATTCTTCATCACCACTGTCATCACATCGTGGCTTGACGGAGCTCACGTCGTTTTCGGTGCGCAATTTCAGTTTACGTTGTCATTGATTGAGTACTTACTTGAATGCTATATCTTAGGCGAGGTTGTTGAGAACTACACTCTTGTCAAGACCATTGAGGGGCTTGGCTCTGCATCTGGCTCACTGAAAAAGAAGGTCACCATCACCAAGTCTGGTGTCGTTTAGAAGGTCGTAGGTGTAGTTAAAGAAGATTGTTAAATGTGGTGTTCTATGTACGAATTATCATGGACGTGACTTTTGGACAACTTGGCGTCATTTCATTTCGGCTAAAGGCGTGTAAGTTCAGTTAATTAAGTGCGATATCTGCGTCCAGTGACGACGTCAACGCGCACGCTTGTCGGCTAGCCATCGGGTTCGAACTGTAGGGGTCGCCACTTAAACACGTCCTTCATGCTCTACCTTCCAAACGGGAGTGGACCCGGAGAAATCGATTGGCGCAATCCCCTAGGCACACCAGGCCGAAGCTGGCAACACAAGCGAGAGCCAGCAGGTTGCAATAATTCTCGATCGTTACCTTTTCTTGGAGCGCTTGAGAAGGAAATGCTGCCGTTTTTCGTGCGTACAAGGCTAATATGATCTTGTTCGTTGTATATCGAGGGTTTCTGATGAGAAGAGTCGGCGTAGATCACAAGTAATTTAGTCGAAGTGGTCAACTGATATGCATATGGTAGCAATTTGGGTGGTGTGCACCGATGTTGAGGTGAATGCCTGTACTTATACTTACGTTCCCGAAGATCGGTCATGATCATGTATGCATTCAAGGGTAGACGTCATGAGATGATCCTAAATTTCCTGAATGAACTGTCAAAGGAATAGGAATTTCAAAATCTACAAAGATGAGGCATGTGTATTTCCGACCATAGAAGGGATGCGACGAAGTGAATAATCCTGTTGTTAAGGTGGTAGCTCCCTCAGAAGCTTAGGCAACGCCTTTGCGATGATTTTGAGAACTCGATAGACCATTTTGACGTGGGAGTGCTAATGTAAATGATTGTTGTTGCAGAGTCAGCAATTTACGTGACGTCAGATCAGTCGAAATCTTATCTTATCTCATGTTCAAGTCAACGTACGCGAAGTGATTCGTATTTGTTTTCGTATGAAAAACTTCGCCGCCTAACCATTGAGCTCTCACCAAAACCTTTCATTCAACCACCTGCAAACGGTTTGCCCGAGCATCCTGGCAGAGAAACAATAAATTGTTCAACATTTGTGTTTGATCTCCTCTCTCGGTACTCGTCACAGTTTGACAATTACCCCCAACTTCCAAGGAGGGAAAGAAACCGTCGAGTAGACGGGCGAGAGGTATAAGGTCGTCATCGGTGAAAACGCGTTCGAAATTGATTGATTTCAGCTGGTGTGAAGCGAGGATACGCGGTTCTTTTAGGGATACCCCACCTAAATTCAGTGGTACGTTCAAAACGCGTAATTTGGGAAGGCATTTTGCGATAACCTTGAGCGACGCTTTTGAGGCTAACTGGTCGAGCACCTTTGGAACATCCCCATGTAGCACCAATTCTTCTAGATTGGGCCATGCAGCTGAGAGACGTGTAAAATTGTCATCAGAAAGTAGCGTAGTGAACTTGTTTCTGACGACAAGCTTCTTCAACTGGTGGCAGCTGAGAAGATCTTGTAAATATGAAAAGCCCTCGATTATCGTCGTTGTGGAGGGAATAATCTTCGAATAATATTTGAGTTGGACGTGACATAAGGTGCTGGCCCACGACGAGATAATGTTGATCGCATCCGTCCACTCTGCCAAGGTAACGGCACCATTCTGGGTGTGGGTAACGGTGCAATTTAAATCTTGCAATGGGCTTGTTGAGAAAGCCTTTAACATGGAGAGGATAAACTTCGGAGGGGCAGTAAATTTGAGGTTGCGAAGGTCCTGGAACCCGAAAGGTTTGCGGTCGACGGAGTGGAAAGTTTCTGAGATTTTCGTTGTAAGGATCAAATGTGTCAGTGATTTGAATGATGCGATAATGTCAACTGGAATGACATCTCCAATTATTTCCAAGTGATGGAGGTATGAGAGTTGCGAAAGAAGTTCGTAGGAACTTCTTTCGAGGTCACCGCAAAATCCGAAGTGTTTGAGCGAAGGCGATCCATCGCAGATGCATTGTATTAACGTTATCTGCGAACCGGAGGGATTGTCTTCAACTAGATTGATGGCGCGTAACGATGGCGAAACAAGAAGCGGAAGTATGATAGATGAATTGCATCGCAACAAATATTTCAACGACGGAAACATTGGCCTTCCTTGGAGATATTGCGCTGTGCGAATGAAGACCAGACTTTCTAATGGAGTTTCACCCTCTTCTTCTATTCTATGAACGCGGGATGCATAGCTCTCAAACCTCACCCAGTCTTCGTGCTTGATAATGCCACTGAAGCCCTGCGGATCAGTGTATCAGGCATCAGGATCGTTAGAGTCTAGGCAGGACTCACAAACATACGTGTAGTATCATTATACCTGAGGCTGGGTATCACACCAAATATTTGAATCATTGAGAGCGGGCCCCGCCATAGAATGTCCAATGCCATGGAAGAGAGGGTTTTACAAGATCTTGCGACAGTCGCCAATGTATTACGACTCTGCGAATCTGAGTCTGCATCAAGGAATTCAAAATTTTCTAAAATTTCGAGAACAATTTCGGGCATTTGTAGGGCACGCTCCATAGTATTGACTTGAAGCGTAGACGATGAGGGGAGAAGGATGAAAGTGCAGCACAAGGGAGGGCACGTGGGAAACACGAGTTGGTGCATGTTGGTGGCGGCCCGCGGAGTTTAAAGATGAGGGCTGATCAATTCTTAGTTCGTTCGTTCGTTCGTTGTGATCGAAGAGGTGCCAGATTCCACTCATGACAAAGCACAATTGGTGATATCTGAGAGACAGCATAGCGCCTTCCCATCAAATGTAAACCAACTCCGATACCTTGAGCAATATAGTATAGTATTTTAGAGAAAAACATCAGTAGTATCAAAATGTGAACGGAGATTTACAGCGCTTTTCAAAAAGGTTGACAATAATGTGATTTGTGGGAAAGAAAAGAAGAGGTGTCCCTAGATTAGGGTTAGTCCAATTTTCCTGCTCCACTGCTTTCCATCTTGTTCTAGTACCCAGAGGGCTCCCATTGGAGCATCCCGAGACCGCAACTACCTTTGACATGTACCAATTCTCACGCCAGGGTCTTGACGCTATATCAGGAAAATGCTTGATGATACGTCCAAATCCGTACGAGTACATGTCACTTAGTACCATCAGGGAATCAACTTTGTTATGATATAGCCATATCTACTTTTGTAAAGGTATGTATTCGGCTCAAAAAGTCAAAGAATGATAGTCAACATTGTATAGAAATATATAGGAGGATAGTTATTGTTAAAAGCTCAATAAAAGGAAGTTTGCAGAAGGACTGTCAAGTGGTATATTACTGGTTCTTCATGATAATTCCCCACCAGAAAAGTAATCACCAGCCTTGTGTGAAAGACTTTATAGAGTAGGGCTTGGATGGCAGCCTTCACAAATTGCAAAATTATTAAAAGCTCAGACAACGACTGCAATATCAGCAGTAGTCTTCGAAAGTCCGGTTAGGTCCGGTTATTGGGTGCCCAGGGGCTCTAACCGAGACCGAGACCGGTTAGCCTTCGTTCCCAGACCCCAAATAACCTAACTGGACCGAAAATAACTGACCAAAATCGGTTAGTTGCAGTTATAACCAGTTAGGACCGAAAAAATAAATAATTGTTTAAATTGGGCAAAGTCGTCCATATATGTCTCAGTAAATGTTGTTGTGTTATATATTAGCTTTAAAACGAACCCAAGAACGCTTAATTTGGTGAAGAATTGATATATTTATGAAAATAATCTTGAAATTCTACTATTTTGGCCGATATTTTTGAGATTTGACGATAACTTGGTCAAATTTTTCGCGTTTTTCACGTTCTTAGGTGTGTTTTGAAGGGGTATATTAGGGTCGGTTATAACCGGTCCTTTAACCGTTATTTAACCGCAAAATAACCGGTTATTTTATTTTCGAAATGGACTAACCCTAACTGCAGTTAGGTTAGTCTTGCAGTTAGGTCCGGTCCAGTCTCAGTTATTTTCCAGTTAATTAACCTAACTTCCAAACACTAATTGGCAGCTAAATGTCATTTTCCATATTTGCAGCTCCCCACAACAGTTCTTCATCAAATAAGAAATCCCTATCTTCCTGTCTAAGACTTTGTATTGAATGTCACAGGTGGCAGCCTTCATGATTTGAATATTTATGGCAAGCTCAGAGAATGACCAGGAGATCTGTAGCTGAATGTCAAACAGCATATTTGTGGCTCTCCATGGCAATTCTTAATCAAAGGAGTAATTCCCGTCTTCCTATCTAAGACTTCATAGATAGTGTTTAAAAGTCCAGTTGAGTCCGGTTTTTTGAGCCCGAAATGGGCAACCGTGGACCAAAACTGGTCCAAACCGTTGCCCAGCTTTCGAGGACCACAACTAGTGCTGATGGCAAAACCTCCAAAAGCATTCGCCACTCGCTGGCCTGGCGAGGCGAATACCGTGGGAACCTGGCGAAGGCTGGCGAATGTTGGCGAAGCTGGCGAATGAGTAAATTTAGAATTTCTACGGATTTTAAGCTATCTACGCTACACCTAGCGACCTCATCAATGAATTAGCATCCCATTTATCATTAGAATTGCTTGCCTCAGTGA
>KN838587.1:145859-176225 GCA_000827195.1 Laccaria amethystina LaAM-08-1 | reverse complement strand
TGGGGTCAGACATTCCATACCCTGACCCCGACCCTCCAAACCCTTACCCGCGTACCCCTGGGGTTTCTGAAACCCCTGCTCAACACTATGCAGGGGTAGGCGAGTGGGAGGTTTTGAAAGAGGTGGAGGGACGAAGGATGCTAATGTAGAATTGCCCTGATGCCCTTGGACCATGAGTGTGAGGACTAAGGACAAATGAGCAAGCTATTTCGTAGTGTTCGTTTTCAAGATGGTCACTACAGAGCCAAGGGTATGAATCCTGACATTGAGCTGGTGGTGACGGTGCTTGTTTGCTGCCTAGCATCCTTGTACTAGTGATTGATACCCTGCCTCTTTTACTAAACACTGAGTGCATATGTATCACAAGAGGAAGGTTAGGTACCTCACATCGGCATTTCGAAGATTCTAAACATTCACCCTGCTCTCTTTCGATGACACCAAATTTACCACAGACAGGGCATCATACAAAGACCTTGGCCAAGACTAGGCCAAGATGAAAGATGAGCGTTCGGTATTGTGTTCTCCACATTGGTGATGAATGGAGTAAGGATAAAAGGAACAGGAGAGCGAACCTTGAGCAAGATGGCTACGTTCATCCTGCAATACAGACAAGGGCGCCATTCGATTGGATGGATGCCTAGAAAGGGTCATGTGGTACATGGGAGGGCTGCCAGGTCGTCTTGTAGATGAGACACATTATGTAAGGAGAATAAGAAACACACAACCTGGAGCACTGACAAAGTGTCTGAAATGAAGCACCTATTCCCATCCCCTACTTTTCCCCTTCCTAGCGTTGACTGTGCTGTGTATAGATTGGGGGCTTTGAGTTTAGCACTGGAAGGTACGGTTGGCAAGAAGAAAGAGTTGTTCGTGCCCTGTATGGAGACTGCTGTTATTCATTTTCCTCCCTTTTGTCATGCTCAACCTTTGCTGTATCTGTACATTCACTTTTTTCTGTGGAGCTGCAGCCTGAGCAACTACACACCTTTGTCGACCACAGTAGCATGTGGACTTGCCTTCAAACTTGAATCCCCTTGGGCTGAATTCAATAGTTACCCACCACGGAACAGCTGAGGTTCTCCTATACAAGACATTCTAACACCACATCCATGTCCTCACAAATCTCAATCACCACATGCCTATCAATGCACCTCATCGCAGCTGCTTCCTGATCCCAAAGCCTGTACACACTCAACTACGCACATGCCTTCATAGGAGGGTTCACATGGTCGGTGTTGGGGAGTAATAGGTCCACCGAGATGAGTTTCCCTCCAAACTGTATAAGTTGTATAAACGAATGAATGGGCTTCACATCTGCACAATATAAACATGTTCATTGACCCAGGCGAAATGGATATGCAAGTGGTGAGGAAGAGACTTATGGAGGTGAACGAATGGATCATGGTGGTTGGGATGAAGTTGTGTTTCGTGCACATATGAATTCCCCCCATTGAGATACATGTGAGGAATCATCTGACAGATAACCCTAGGAAGCAGAAGAATCATCAGATGCCAAAAATTGCACTCATAACGTCCTCATTGAGACACTACGAACCGGAACACTGGGGCTTCCTCAAGCAGCAGAGCCACTGTATATGGTCTGTTCACCTTCTGGAGTTGGTGCGTCTTTCCTTTCCTTCCTTCCTTCCTTCCTCCCTTGCCTCAACCTCCCTCACCTACTGACAGACATACCCCTCCCACACCCCTCTGTCTTAATCCTCACAAAGCTCAAGAGGTGGTACACCACCCTCCCATCCACGTGCTCAAGCACCGGTCCGACGAGGGGGACATTGATTACATGGTCCATTGGCTTGCACAGAACAGGTTGACAATACAGTTTGGAGAGTATAAAGGGAAGGTGCAGGAGGAGTTGATACAATATTTTAGGACATATTTGGTGGAGAAGGTTAAGAATGCTAGCAGGAGGGGGTTGAGGAGAGATTGAGGAGCATTGTGGAGAGGGGTGATTGGGAAGTTTTGGAAGGGATGGAGGTTTGTGATGTGGGTGGGGAGGATGTTTATGTAGAGTCACCTTGATTGATTTGGGTTAGATTTGGGGTGGACAAGTGGTATATTTCAACTTACAGGCATCCTACCTTCAGAACAGAGTACGAGGATGGTTACCCTGTGAGAAGCAAGGGATAAGCCATGGGTGAAGTGAGTATTTTTGAAAAGGTGAATTTCTGTGATGAAATACACCTCAGTGTGTGGTGTGTGCTCAAGAAATGATTGAATACCTCAAGGAAGATAGAAATAGTTCTACGGTCAAAATGGTATACCAATGAGCACAGGCACTGCATTGATGGTGTAGGGATAACATTGGGTCTTCCCACAGTTCTTCCAATCCGATCTTGTCTTGGCCTAGCTTCAGGTTTGACTCCTGGTCAATGCACATAAATCTTAATGTTATTTTTGCAAATGGAGAGGCATGTACCTTCGGGCTGGCAAAGTTAACATTCTAGGTGGTTGTACACATTCTGCAGATTCAAACCAATTGACAATATCAGAAGGTTGAATTTTAATGATCATGAGGGTTCACCAATTCTAAGTACTTAGACTAATAAATTAGAACTCCACTGCCTTACTTGAAGAAAACATCACCACTGCCATACCACCAAATAAAACTAAGATCTCATAACCTCCAAAGTGTCTCTAGTGTTTTAAAGTCCAGTCTGGTTCAGTTTTTTACTTCTAAACAAGGCAACTGGCAACCACAACTGGTCTAGACCAATCCAGATATTAAGGGACTGCAACCAGACTGTTTGAGACTGGTCCTAATCAGTCCACAATGTGAAAAAAAAACAGTCCAGACCAGTTTCAACTGGTCTTTTGTTGTAAAATTTATTGTACCAAATAACCTAAATATTACCTCACATACATTGCATACATAGATAGAGATTTTAATTCTCTGTAGACTGATCAAAGAATTAAGCAATTCTGTCAAGATTTGACTGAGATATGGTGAAAACGGAAAGGACATACATTTGAATTGCAGTTTGTGGTTTGTAATTTGCAGTTTGTAGTTGCAACTCATTTGGTATGTTGAATGAATAAAATCACATGGTACAAATGGCTATGTGTGTTTTTGTTATTTTTATAACTCTACATAAAATAATTATAGTGAAGGTAAATTTACAACAAAATACATGTACAAAAATGTTTTTGGCCATATCTCAACCAATTCTTGACCATTTTTGATGATTCAGGGACCAATAATTAAGTAAATATGTGTGTGAGTAAAGTCCAACAAAAAAATGACAGGAGGAAAGACCAGTTGCAACCAGTCTTTGATCAGTTTTTATCAGTTTTTAAATCTTTACAAAAACACAGAAACTGGCAACTGCATGCAACTGCACACAACTGCAACTGGAAAAAGACTGGACCATGGTTCAGTCCAGTTTGGTCCTATGTATATTTTCAGTCCTGTAGACTGGACTTGCAAACACTAAGTGTCTCACCTCCTGTACCTTCACCTTCACTCTAACAACCACCTTCACAAAATGGGATACTGGGAGGACAACTATGGTGACAATGTCAACATCATTAATCACAATGATGCTAACTGGCAGAGATACCCAAACCTCTGAAGGTGCTCCTCCTATCAAAAGGGTAGAATGGCCTGAATCTGAAAGGCAAAGTGGGGGAAGTCAAAGTTTGAGGTGGGAGTGAGTAGCCATCTCAGTATTTATACCAGGGTCTTGATTTAAATATTGCTTTTCAAGCATATTGTGAAAAAAAACAGGGGCTGAATCACAGTTCCTCATTAGTTCCCTTATTTCTTTTTTCTGAGGGAAGAGGCATTAATGCAGGTTGCAAGATAGCTTATTAACAAAGACCTTCTTCTGCTTTATTGTAAAAAAGCATACAACTCCATGGGGTATGAAACCATGAAGAACTATGATAAATTAAGGTTGAGCAAATGACTTGGGAGAAGTATGGTGGGCCCCATGGGTTTTAAGCTGCATACTCTGTATTTTTAGCCTAAGCTGTCATGATTTTATAATGAATTTTAGCAAGGCAGACAAGAAGAATGGTGTTAAACCTCTGGTAAAGACCCCCCTCCCCCTCCTCATTTCTGGATTTCAACTGTAATTCAATAAACCTTTGCATCTTAGGCATCTCCATCAACCCCTCAAAAGATGCAGTTGTCCACCTTGCAAGCCAAGGGTGCAAAAGCAACGATGTTGGGCTCCAACACAAGTCCAAGCAAGGGCTCACACAAAAGTTCCAGCAAGGACTCAGGCCCTTGCAAAAGTCCCAATAAGGGAAATGTACACTTGAAGAGACAAAAGTCCTTTGCATTCATCAATCTCACCTAACCAACAGGCTGCCATGAGGGGTTCTTTGGGATACTTCTGGTTCCTCTTCATGATCCTGCCAGTGCATGATTCTTATTTATGAATGGATGGATTCTTATTTTGTGGTGCCTTTTGATTTGGGTTCACATGTACTTACATATTTATTAATAATTTTATTTCATCAGGAAAAAGAAAATGTATATATAGTTTTATGATGTAAGATGTACCCTGAGTAGTTTGTTCAGAATTGCCATTAATAAATTTGTATCTTCAAGGAAGTTGTTGAAATGGTCAAGCAACCAAGTTGTTACTTAATATTTAGGGTGGAAAGTACTTGAACTACTGACACTGTAGGAAAAACAATCACATGTGAGACAAGGGTGAATTTGAAGGCCTAAGCATGTACCACCAGATCTATCAAATTATTACAAATAACCTTTCACATATAAATGACAAAAACATTTTTTTCAATTTCACCTCGCTTTAGCTAGGTCTCCCATGTTCATATTTCTAAGCAAAACAAATATGGCCCAATCTGTAGCAAACACAGCACGCTATACGACTTCCTGGTGGTCTTAATTTTCAAGATTGGGACAAACAATGCACTCTTTCACAAATATGGCACGCTAATCATAGGTCATTCTTCGCATATCCCACACTACAACACTAGGTGGCATGTCCTTTCATATTATTGGGTGCATGAGGCCTTGCCTAAAGTCACATCTGTCCTGACTCATTATCTACCCAGCGGATTGAACAACTTCGCTATGGAATCATGACTCGCCTTGCAGTCCACTCATTACTCACCTTCTCCACACAGGCCTCTATGGATCAATGCCCGATCTCCTCTGAACCCAACCCTTTACCGACCATTCGTGATGAGCTGCAGTTGATTGACATGTGGAAACATCGAACCAACTGCAGCTTTTGAAGAACCCGATTCTCTACCGACCCTTCCCAATGAGCTGCATTGTGGCAGCTCCCACCAACACATTGTGAGGTGAGTGCACGGGATAGGCAGGTGTTAGTTGGTGGATAAATATTGCAGATCTATGTAACCGATGATTGTATGGTAGTACTATATCACTGGGAATGTAACAGCAACTTCCTTGGCTAGTGCCTCGCAAACATGGCTCACTGCTGCAAGGAGCTGGCCGAAGGCCAAGCGACGAGCAGCAGGCTCCTCCAAGTTGGGACCTGAACAAATAAAATATCCATATTGTCAATGCCCATACCATTACGATTGAGCTCAACAATAAATAAAAAAGTTCAGATCAGAGTAGAAATCCAAAGTGAGGTATATGTTGACAGCCGAGTCAACCTCTAGTTTAAAAAAGACTTATGAATTTACACAGCTTCTTTATTGTCCTGCTCTATTTTCATTTTTCAGCAAGAAATATTGTTTGTTACCATGGCAACATCACTCAACTGATGAATATGTTAATGAATAAAGTAACAGATGGAGCAGGACAATAAAAAGGCTGCAGACTCTTAAGTCTTTTTAAAAAATTGAAGTAAATGTTTTTGCCACTTATGTCTGAAAGGTTATTTGCAATAATTTGATATATCTGGTGGTACATGCTTAGGCCTTCAAATTCACCCTTGTCTCACATGTGATTTTTTTTCCTACAGTGTCAGTAGTTCAAGTACTTTCTGCCCTAAATATTAAGTAACAACTTGGTTGCTTGACCATTTCAACAACTTCCTTGAAGATACAAATTTATTAATGGCAAGGGCCTACTAAAACATATGTGTGAAAGAACAGTGACACAGTGTTTCAGCACTCCTTCAGACACTATCACTCCTTCAGATGCTCATCTCTAGCTCATGCAGATCAACATCAATCATTGTAAAGCTTAACATATGTCTGTAGATAGGTATAGAGGTCATGTATTAAAAAATTGGCTTAATTGGTAATGTTCTCAAGGTGCTATGAGTGAATTACACTGAAAGTGATCAAATTTGTCAAATGTTACTATGCTAATCTTAAGTTTTGTCTAGATCTGATAAACCTCACATCCATAAAAAAATGCCATAGATATATGACCCTATTGTAAAGGTAATAATAAAAGAATGGGGATATTTAGAGGGAAAATGAGGGCAGGAGAAATGTTGCACATCCGGAACATCAACAAAACACATGGCCATAAGCTGATTTCCCATGCTTTTTGGCAGTGTCACATAGTGTCTGAATGAGTGAATTTCATGACATTTGCCTTGCTTTCTTAAACAGCAGATTTATTCATGTTCTGGGATTTGTTTATCCTGAAAATTTGGAATCATATAAAAGAGGTATTGGTAAATAGGGATGTCTATTCAGAATGAATTATTTTGGTGTGTGGCCACTACAAAGCAGCAATGTGCTTAGCCTGTCCAAAGGAGTGCTGGAACACTGTATGTGAACAACTTGAAGTCATGAACTGCAGTTTGTTCAAGTCTGTTGAAACTCTGACATCATCATCATCATGTGATCATATTGTTTCTTGAATTTCCCAACATGGAAATTCATTGTTCTTCCTTCCTTCTCACCACATTATCCAACTCTTAAGTTGACAAACAGCGTCCTCCTTCCCTTGATGAACAGTCTCTTCTGATGAACAACATCCTCCCTACCTCATGGTCCTCCCTACCTCAATGGTTCTCCCTACCTCAATGGTTCTCCCTCCCTTGATGAACAGCAACCTCCCACCCTCAATGAATGGTGTCCTCCCTCTGTCAATGAACAGTGTTCTCCTCCCACCCTGGATGAATGGCTCCCACCCTTGGAATCTCGAAGCAAAATTTCCTCTATCCTTCAGCAGACAGCATCCTCCTTCCCTCAATGGATGACTGGGCCCTCCCTCCCTTGACAAACACTGTCCTCCTCCCTCCCTTGACAAATGGTGTCCTCCTTCCCTCAATGAACAGTGTCCTCCCTCCCTTGATGAATGCTGTCCTCCCTCCCTTGATGAACGGTGTCCTCCCTCCCTTGATGAACAGCATCCTCCTCCCTTGATGAACTGTGTTCCCCTCCCACTCTGGATGAATGGCTCCTTCCCTTGGCATCTTGAAGAATGATGAATGGCTCCCTCCCTTGGCATCTCAAAGAACATTCTCCTTCCTCCCTTGACAGATGACATCCTCCCTCCCCCAGCATCTTGACAGATGGCATCCTCCCTCCCTCAGCATCCTGACAAACAGTGTTCCCCTCCCTCTCTTGATAAACAGTATCCTCACTCCCTCCATGGACTGTCTCCTCCCTCCCTTGATGACCTCCTCTCTCCCTTGATGAACATCCTCCTTCCCTTGATGGACAGTCTCCTCCTGGCTTTCAACTCTCTGTACCCCCGCCAAGGAGTTTGCATGCAGATACCACACTGAATAGCCTCTCAGATGCAGGCATTAGGCCTTATTCAGAATTTTAGTGTGGCTATTGATTGTAGAGCATCATTATCCTCGCATTAAATACCTGAAATGCAATATCTCTGGTTTCCACCAAGGGGGTGGTGGAATGTGGATCCCGAACATAGGCTGGGAGGGGGGGGTCTGGCCGGAGGCTGAAACAAAAATAGTGACCTTGTCTAAGTTTGTTGAAAATTGGGTTGCGGAATATCTTCTAGTTCAGAATGTGTTGCAGTTTCTTTATTTACCTGAGGACATGACTTGAGGTGACACACTCAGCTGAACAATTGCTGAACAAGCAAGATTTAACTGTGCCGTTTGCCAGGGACTGATCTATGAGCGGGTATGCTAAACCACAGCTATTTTCTATGGTTTCTTACTTGTGAATCGTTTAGCTACTACTACTAGCTGTGATCTCTGACTTCAATCTCTCCTCATGTTGGGGGGTGTACCCATGTATGTACCTGCCACCAAATATCTAACTGATCATAACTTGTTGCTCAAACAGTACACCATGAACCGAGGCAAGTTCTGCCGACAAAGCATGTATTTCAACCTTATTGTTAGCTTCACATCGCATCCATGCATTTCGCATTTGTACAAAAAAATTGGACATGTACAGGTGCCGTTGTGGAGTGTGAATCTACTTACCAGGACAACTATTAGTCTATTACAATATATAGTCCAATATATAGATAATTTCATGGAAAACATACCTTATTAGGCAGGTGGGGGAGGGGGGGGGTACCGCACTTGCCTGAAAAAAAAAAGGTGAGTGTTGGTACACTTTCCACATTCCGCCACCCCCTTGGTTTCCACACTATGATTTGGATTGAGAAATCAATATCTACAAAGAAATCAGTACACTCAGGTAGCTCTGGTATCAAGATGTACCAGTGCCTACCTGGTGGAAGGGAGGAAATATCTAGGCTACTGGGATGTCACAGTAAACTACCAAGGCAACATATGAGGGAGACTAGACTACCAGGCTATTATAAATACTGGGGCTACATTGACCTACTGACTCAAGAGATTTTCCCCTGCTGTTCTTCTGTGTAGTGCAGGTTCAAATTTGGAAACCCAATAGGGGAAGGTGGAGCAGGGCAAATATTGAATTGCAACAAAAACACTTCTTCAAATTTTAAAATCTATGACCTCACCAACTCATGAGGACTTGTGAGTTGGATGTCATTTTTATATGGGAAGGGTGAGGGTTTATGTCTCCTAGACAGCCTCAATGTAATATTCAGATGGCATATCTTTCTTCATTAAGATGAGAATGAATCACCTCAAGTGTCTTGGCCACCCATTAAGGTACATGCAATTTTGAATACTTCATATTTGCCTTCTGATGTTTTTCCTTTCTTGCTTGCAGATTTTTGGAGACAAAATCAGTGTGGGTTTCCAGGAAAAAAAAAAGGTTTTTATGTTTCATTTATAGATCATTGGCTCTTTCTCTCAAACTTACTGTTTTCCTCGCGCTGTTGCATATCTTGACAGTGGAAAGATCAACATTAAGGACATGTGTTCAAACTCGACGATTATCAAGCAGCGCTGGACAAAATGGGCAGCAGGAAGGCGTTAAAGATTGTTATAAAACCATAGAATTACTGGTGTATATCTCAATATACTTTTTATGAATATCGCAAGACGCGTTTACGCGACTCGTCACGTGAGCGGTCGTGTGACTTGACATGCCAAAATTTCGATCATCCACGAAGCTTGCCGGCACTCCTATTCACGAACATGCGCAAAAGCTAAGCGGCGCAAGCAGGTGTACCCTTTCTCAGCTACTGCTCTCCAGAGTTATATTAGAAACTTATTCACGGATTATGCACACCGATGAGGATGTGCAAGTCGTGCAGTCCACTATGCAGGCCGAGGACGACGCTATAATGCCCGCACGCGTAGCTGCGAAGGAGATTGCCTTTGGGAGTGTGAGTGCTATCTTGCTGCTGCTTCAAAAATTATTTCATTTCTCTTCAGCTTGCTGGGATGGTGTCAGAGATACTGGAATACCCCTTTGACCTTGCGAAGGTACGGCTACAAGCGCAACTCATTGTCCCTGGGCCAACGAACAATGCGCTGCGATTCGACGGACCGTTAGACTGCTTGATGCAAACTTGGAGGGATGAAGGTGTACGTGGGCTTTACAGGGTGTGTTTCCTTGCTTTCTTCATGATTCAAGTAGTTACTCCCGATTAGGGACTGCCGGCGCCGATAGTGGGGTCTATGGCAGAGACGGCTGCCATTTTCCTGTCATATTCTGCGTTCCAGAACCTCATACGGAGCGTCTCTTCATCCTCTAATACCCACCTAGATCGATCCACACCATTGTCAATCGCCCAACTAGGACTTGCGGCTGCAGGTGCTGGTTTCGTGACAAGCTTTATTATGTGCGTCTATTGGAAAATGCCATCGTTATCCTCTCCTTACCCATGCGATTACAGAACTCCGATTGAGCTGGTCAAATGCAAGATGCAAGTCCAAATGATGAATCCCGTGCATGCGCACCCTAGCACACAATCTGCACCTGGCCGCATCCCACATCGACCTATGCCAATAATAACATCAGACGGACGGATACACTCCAGTCCGACCACTTCCCGGTCCAATGCCTCCCACCGCCTCATACACGACGTCGCCTATAAATCTGCTACTCTCCCTACTCAGACAATAAACCCACCTGGACCCGTTTCCCTCATTCGCTCAATCGTTGACACCCACGGTATACGTGGCCTGTGGTTAGGCCATACTGGCACTCTCCTCCGCGAGACCGGAGGCAGTGCAGCTTGGTTCATCGTTAAAGAGTGGGTTGCGAGACGGTTGGTCGCCAACAGAATACCGAAGGACACTCTCGCCCATCACAGCCCCAAACTCCTCCCTTGGGAATCCGCTTTTTCAGGAGCTGTAGCGGGTGCGGTTGGGGCTCTCATTTTATATCCTGCCGACACGGTGAAGAGCGCGATTCAGACAGAGGAAGAGCTTCGGCCCCGTGCTGTTATGAAACCTGGTTCTGCTGCTAGTCAATCCTCAAGAAGACTGCCCAGCACGTTCATGGGAACTTTGAGGCGGATGTACAGTGTGTATGGGCTGCGGGGGCTGTATGCTGGCTGTGGGATGACAGTTGCGAGAGCTGTCCCGAGCAGTGGCATCATATTTCTCGTATATGATGGACTGAATGCTTGGTTTGCGTAGGTCCAAGATGGGGGATATTTATATCAGATGAGCCCGCATCGAGTAGGCATAGAGCTATACATTATAGATACACTTGTATTTGCAATTTCATTTTCTTCTTTCCTCCTCGACTTCTGCGTCACGCTCGCGTTACATCACACCGGGTTTTTCCTGAGCTCTGTCCATGATCGCTCGGGTGACAGTCTGCCCTCCTATCTTACTCTCAAAATGCACACCTAGGGCGTATATTTCAAGGCGCAACCCATTTTCAAGCGCAGTTCGACTTTCAGACGAAGCACCATCAACAGGTGAAGCGCCATTAGACAGCAAGGCGTTCTCGAAGACACTTCTTCTTCCAAAGACATCTTTTCCGCTATGGAGCAACCCGCTAGAAGTGGAAGATCAATATAGGTCGCTTACTTGCGATGGCTTGTATCGGTGGCAGGTGCGAGAGGTTTTTGGTTGTCCGGTTCTGTTGTCATGTTAACTGGCCTCCGTTGAAGTGGGACAACAACGCGAAGGGCCCTCTCTTCGTTTTGCATGATGGACCTCCTTACGCGAATGGAGATTTGCATATGGGTGCGTTGCTCCCCTTTTAGTCTTGCGAGAGACTTCCGTGACGATTCTATCTAGGCCACGCCTTGAATAAGATCCTCAAGGACATCATCAACCGCTATCACGTTTCCCTCGGACACAAAGTCCAGTACGTTGCAAAATACGTTGCCAAAATTCCGCGTACATAATACATGCCGTTAGTTATGTCCCAGGGTGGGACTGTCATGGTCTTCCTATTGAAAATAAGGCTTTACAGGACCTCAATGTACGCTTCAAAAATGTCTTGGCCCTTATCTTTTGAGTAACCAATGCGTGCTCTCTCAGCGCTCATTTTCCACATTATCTCCTGGAGATATTAGAAACGCGGCGAGGGACACGGCTCTTCGCGAGATCTCATCTCAGAAGTCCCAGTTTCAAGCCCTCGGTATCATGGCAGATTGGAGTTCGGAAGAGAGAACGTACCGGACGCTGGGTATGGCTTCCCTTGGTAGGGGTAAACACTAGGACTGACTTTCGTGGTTCAGACCATCGTTATGAGATGCGACAACTACGAATCTTTCAAAAGATGGTGGAGAAAGGTTTGATCTTTTCCCTTAAAAGAGGCCTCGTTTCCTCACATCATATCTTTCTCTAGGCATGATTTATCGACATTACCGGCCGGTGCACTATTCCCCTTCCTCACGTTCAGCTTTGGCAGAAGCGGAACTGGTATACAAGGACGATCATGTTTCGCATTCTGTGTTCGTGAAGTTTCAGGTTGACAAGGATTCTCCAATTCAAAGCGATACGTTGAAGCAACTCTTAGCGACGGAAACTACGGTCAACTTGCTTGTCTGGACAACGACACCGTGGACGCTTACAGCGAATATGGTAGGCTGGCCTGGCAATTCCCACCATTGTTAATATTGAACTAACTGTACTGTTATAGGGCATCGCCATCAATCCTGAACTCACCTACGCTGCTGTAAAAACTATAGAGAAGGAACCCAAAGGCGATGTCATCATTGTGTCCTATGACAGGCTAGAACACTTGTCACCTGTGATTGGGCAAACCGACCTTCTCATGACCTTTCAAGGTTAGATTCACCTCCACAACGTTGGGCAGTACTCAATCGTCGGATAGGTTCGGAGCTGATTGACGTTCCGTATACTCCAATCTTCTCAAAGTTGGCGCCGGCCTCTGAACCCCTCAAGATCATCTCTGCGTCACACGTGACTGCAGAATCCGGTACGGGTCTCGTACACTGCGCCCCAGCGCACGGTGCAGAGGATTATCACGCTTTCTTGTCACTTGGCCTTATCTCTACCTCACATAACATCATATGTCATGTTGACAGGAAAGGCCAATTCAACCGGGATGTGGCCGATGTCGTTGGTGATGATGCAGCTGGGAAACTTGTTGGCCGTACAGTTCTCACAGATGGTTCAAGGGCCGTGGTGGAGCTGCTCCGAGAGATGGGCAGTCTTGTCAAGATTCAGCGGATTAAGCACCGGTATCCTTACGACTGGAAGACCAATGAGCCTATCATTGTTACGTCGGTTCTTTTCCTACAACATTGACCATTGCAGTTGTCTGAAACTACCTTTCAACAGTGCAACGTCCCAGTGGTTCGCAAATCTCGATGATATCAAGGACAAGGCGTTGGCTGCTCTCGAAAATGTGTCTTTCTTCCCTCCTGTTTGTACGTCTCTTTTCGTTGTTCAGCTTTTTAGGCCTCATGGATGGTCACGCTTAACAGCTCAGAATCGACTTGAGTCCTTTGTCCGCTCGCGTTCTGAATGGTGCATATCTCGTCAACGAGTATGGGGGGTACCCATTCCCTCGCTGCATCATTTTGAAAAAGACACAGCAATTCTCGATTCCCCGACACTGGAACATATCCTCAGCGTCTTAGAAGAGAAAGGCGTGGCCCACTGGTGGGATGGACCTGTTGAGGATTTCCTCACCCCCTCCCTTTTACAGCAAGCGCCCGCATCGTCATGGCGCAAAGGAACTGACACCATGGATGTCTGGTTCGACAGCGGCACATCCTGGTCAATGCTGCCCGAGATAGATGTTGGAAAAGATGACACTACTGGCCGCAAGTTCCACGCTGATTTGTGTTTGGAGGGATCTGACCAGCACCGAGGGTGGTTCCAGAGCCAACTGTTGACTTCCATTGGCGCAGCACCCGCGGATAGCGACCTGGCCAGCCCCTATGGTACATTGATCACTCATGGTATGGTGTTAGACGAAAAGGGGAAGAAGATGAGCAAATCTCTGGGTAACATCATCAGTCCCCTCACAGTCGTCAACGGTGGAAAGGTAGGAGTTGCTGCACTTGCATCGCGGCGCCTTTCACTTACTGCCCTTCATTTCAGGATAAGAAGTTGGAGCCAGCGTATGGTTCAGACGTCTTGAGACTCTGGGTTGCCACTGTCGATTACTGGCGTGACATGTCCATCGGCCCAACGGTTCTCGCACAAGTAGCTGAATCCATGCGGAAGATCCGTAATTCTGCAAGGTTCTGTCTCGGGAATATTGGAGATAATAAGAAGTTTAAAAGAGTGCCGCGTGAGAAAATGGGTTTAGTGGGTTTTTTCTTCTTTCCTCTCATCTCGCAGCGATGCTCACTTCCACACAGGCTGAGAGATACGTTATGCATGAACTGTACCAGTTAGAGCAGACTGCATTGGAAGGATATGCATCCTATAATTTCCTGAAAGGTCTTGTGTCTCCTTCATTTTGCCACGTTGGCTGACACCATCTCATCAGTGGTCAACGCCCTATCACACTTTGCCAACATTACACTATCTTCTCTCTATTTTGACATCACCAAAGATTGCCTGTATGCTGATACAGCCGGTGGCGGCCAACGTAGAGCTGTTATGACAGTCCTTGAACACGTTTGTGTCATAATCGTGTATCATATCTATCCATGATAAACCTTTTCCAGATTTTAATAACAATGACCAAAGTCATGGCACCCATCCTACCTCACCTCGCTGAGGAAATCCACGCCAATTGGCAGGCTGATAGCAGATCAGTTTTCACGACCCCATGGACGCCATTGGTATGCATGAAGCAATAAACTCCGATGTTTGGTTCTCACCATCTGACAGGATCCTCAATGGCAAGATCTACATGCGTCGCAGGACATGACTTCCCTCCTTGTTGTCCGTGACGCCGCACTCGCCCTGCTTGAGCACGCTCGCGGAAAAAAGTGTGTCCAGTTGTCCGTCGACCCTCGTGAAATCTAACGAAACGGCTAGGGATATGAAGAGTTCTCTTGAAGCTGAAATTGACATCATCTTCCCTGAAAACATCTCCCCTGGTCAAAATGAATTTCTAGATATAATTCGGAGAGAAGGTTTGGCCAAAACGGCATTTTTCACGTGACTGCCCAGCTAAGTTCACATTCGCTAGAAAAATTCCTCAAAACCCTGTTCATAGTTTCCGATGCATTGATTGTTGAGGAAGAATACGTGGGCTCATATGACAACCCCGGCTATGCTCCCACCTGGCTATACGTGATCAACATAGGGATACCAGGTAACCCTCTCCACGTCCTTTCTTTTTGATTAGCCATTTGAAAGTCCATCCTCTAGGTCTTCATGAGGATGTGCGCCTGAATCTCCATGTGCGCTCAGCTATCCTTCAGAAATGTCCTCGTTGCTGGACATATACCCGACAAAAGGAACAGGCTGTCTGTAAGCGGTGTAAGAAAGTACTCCGTCAATGATAACTCTCCACTTGGAAACCCTAGTTCATTTACCGATTCGCGTTTGGTGCACTTTACTTATGAAAGTATGGGGCGGCTTCATCATCCCCGTCAATGTAACCGATCTCCAAAGGTTATGCGTCTCCCAAGTAACCACCTTGTCCATGCGAAGACACGCAAGGTTTTCTAGATCGCCGAGAAGTAAAAACATGTCTTCTTCACCTTTCCCGTTCGGAACTCCCCATCCGCCATTGATGATGACTTTGCGGATGAAGGGAATTGTCTCTTGGCGCGAGCGAAGAAAGTGCACGATACCGGCATGTCAGGAGCCGGGAATGCCATACGGTACTGCAAGCAGAGAGCGCAGATCGTGAATCGTGAAGGTTATCAAGGATCTTGTCGTACAGCTCTGGGGTGACAAATGGAGAGGCAACGAGTCCGTAATTGCCGTCCCCATAAGACCCGAAGTTGGCAAGCGGGGCGAGAGGCTGACGAGATCCTTGAGCTATATCCATTGCAGCTCTTTTCATAGTCTCAAGGGCAGAAAGGTTCCGCGTTTTGTTCGGACACCAAAAGCCTCCTGCGTGCCATGCTTCACCAGAAAAACAACGACGGCCATTTTGGGATCATGAGGTTCGGACTCCTGTGAAGAAAGGGAACAAGTACAGTGGGTGTTTTGCCGCCGTTTGGCAAGAGTCTGCAGTGGAAGTGGAACGTGGAGACTACGCAGACGCAAGGTGTTTCTCTCTCTGTTTCACTCTCATTCCGACAGGGAGAGGAGCAACTCTCTGAGTCTCGTCAGAAAACTGGGAAACCAGTGTCAATAATGCCTAAGCGACGCCGAACTTCGGATTTAGACTCAGAGGGTGTGAGGAGTAAAACTCTGGCGAGGATTCGGACTTTCAAGACGTGTCTTTCAGCAAGAAAACGAAGAACAGGGTCAAAAGGCGGCACGTGAAGAAGGGCGTTGTCAGACAACGCTCCGTAGATGTGGACAAAGTGGACATGGACACCCAAATCCATGTATCTACTTTTTCTAAATCAACTCGCATTATGGTGATTCCGTTAACCATTCACCACAGACAAGATACCCCGAGCAGCTACGTTGGGTAGGTTCTTTTCTAGTAAAGATAGCGCCCATTTCCTACACTTTGGTACGCGAAATTCAACTGTTTCGAGACTTGCAAAACGGGGTAAGGCGAGGGTGCGCCCGATTTCCTTCCAGTCGATCGTCTTAAGTGCTTCGGGCTCGTGCATGAGGAGCTGAAGACTAATTGTGGCGATATTTGGTGAGCACAACTGCGCGAGGATTTCGGAAATCTTGTCCTGTGGTGGGGGTCCGCTTCCTTCCCATTGGCTGACCTGCAAGTGGCTGATATAAAGCGTCTGAAGACCTGTATTGTACACCAGATTGACTGGATAGTCAACGTCAATATAATGGTATCATTTGGGCAGAGCATTCAAGGTGACGTACCTTTACTGATGCGGCTGGGTGTGTACAAGCTAAGATGTTTGAGCGTAGGTCCAAGTATGCGCAAGAAGTGGGCACAAGCGAGCGCGTCATCTTGGCCAAAGATTCCCCCCACCTCTAGTGACTCTATTGGTTGGGTCGCGCATCTCAACATCCAATTGAAGAATTGCCCTTGTTTCTCCATAAATACCGCCATGTGTCGAAGGCGGGCAGGCAAGCGTAGGTCGGGTACCAGGGATCGTCTAGTTCCCCATGCAATGTCGGTCAACGAAAGCCGAACCAAGTTTCGAGGTGCACAAACAACCCCGACAAAATCTGAGAATCCGGGGAAAGACCAGCTGCGAAGCTCTAAATCTTCCAGGCTGAGAAAGCCCTGGAGATGCGAGATGAGCTTTGGGTTCTCGCCATATCCTTTGAACAATGAAAGCTTCGTGATCGACGTCAATGTCTTGACATGGCGGAGGACATTGTCGAAATGGAAGTCAGGGACCCGTTGACACGATGCATTGTTCAGTATGAAGAAGTGGTCTACGTGCCCAGTTTGCTTCTGGATGGTGAGGTGACGGACGTAAGTTCCTATCGTGGTATGTGGGGACGTCGCGAGGTCCAGGAACCCAGCTGTATTGCCTGGTTGGATGGTCATCTTTGCGAAGAAGTGAGTTCTGCATAGGGAGAGCCAGGCTCGACAGACGCTACTGCATATTGCGAGCGCCGCTCTGTCATCGCGGAGGTAGTCGATGATGATTTGGACAAGTTCACATGGGAAGTGATCTGATATCGTCTCGGACAAGGGGAAGGTAATCGAATGTCTGGGAGGGCTTTGTTTGTGGGTCTTAAGAATGGATCTTGGCCGCGTCACGACAAGGGATTTGGATGGAGGATGTAGTTTGGAGGATATAGCCATGATTGAAATGTCGGGGAACTGCGGCCTTGCAGGCTGTTGACTTGCGAGTCTTGTTAGATAAATGAGCGCTCTAACTGCTTCCAGGTCCGTAGCGGAATATTTTGCGAATAATCTTCCGAGAATCTTCCAAATTGCCTTGAGTCGAGAGGGTGAGACCGGGTCTGCTGAGGAGTTGTCGGAAAGATGGTTAACTCGTTACTTGAGTACATATGCAGCCATGCTGTGCCTTTGACAGAAACCAGGGACTCAGGGCGATAGCCTGTTATTACTATGGCGACGACGCTGTCGTTGTAGTCGACCGTTTAAGTAAGGGGAGATATTCGCTGAACGTGTTGCCAAAATATAAATGAGCTAAGGCTTGGGGCCTGGGCCAAGCGGGAGGTAGGAAACTGCCTTGATTGACCGGAAACCGTTGATCAATTCCCGTTAGCCTTTTCATCGACGTCAAGCAGCGGTTGATTCAGCACATGCTACACATTTAGATTTGCGGGGCTCTAGGGAGATGATTGGTGCATATGCTGCGCACAGCATGGGGACCCGGGCAAGACCCGGGAGCTTCGGAGGTTCTTCAAGCTTCAACTTTTCAACTTCGGCACCATTGATATATTTCCTAGTAATGCAACGAAATCGGAAGTGCACAAGGTGCAGATCAAATCCAAAAAAGCAGGGGAGATAAGAGGGCGGCGCGCGCAGTATTTTCGTTAACTCACGAATCACGATGTACGCTGCACCATCACCACAACGCACTGCTTGCTGTCGGAAAACGACACCGATATCTTTCCGTTCTGTCAGCCCTTGACACGAGATGAGTATCTCGCTCCTTGGCACGGACAGACATGTTTATTGCCTACGTTGGTGCCCAAGTCCGAAGTGGAGATAAAGGGCCTTCGAATTCGTGTAGTCGCACATGGAGGCTTGTAGTAGGCCGCTCGGTTGACTTAGTCGAAAGAGATGAAAAGTACTTGATAAACATTTTGACAGCTCAAGGGCGAAATTTAGATTGGCAACTTTTGATGGAGATGAGTTCAAGATGTTGAAATCAAATCGTTAAACGTAGATCGTTCGCGTGATCAAGACAAAAGAGAATAGATTTCCGGTTGTCTCTGGGGGGGACAGAGGCAAACGGATGGGTAACTACAGTACAAGCCTTTGTATATATATTGTAGGCTACGAAATAAAAGGGGATAATGCTAAAATACCCCGAGAAACAATCAAGGTGAAGAATGTACCTAGAATCCGAAGATCGGGCGCATTGCACATGCTCGCGCAACTACGCAATATTCCAACACAAGAGTCGAGTGATAGATCAAGTCAAGTAAGGTCTGACGGTAGCCTACTACGGTAGCCAGCCGCACCCACATGAACATCGGAATCCATTATAGATACAATGAAAGATTCTTCAGGATTGAATACTGTATTTCCCTCACTCACCCTCACCCTATCTCAAATGACTGCTCTGCAGAAAAAAGGAAACGGCTTCGATTTGCTTAAAATGATTTACAGACAGTATCCCCACACATCCACTAATAAGATCGCCCAAACATGGTCCAGCGCTTCGCATCACTACCGCACGCCGGGCATTTGGTCTTGCCATGCTCGATGGGGGTCCAAGGGGATTGGTCGAACGGAATGGCAAGCGACTTGGCACCAGCCGATGGCGCACGTTCGTCCTGGGGTTCGGCACTGGAAAAAAGAAAAGGCAGCTCAGCGTCAGAGTACCAAAAGAACGAGGAAAGGAGTAACTCACGATCGGCCACTACGTTCCTTGATATCATCCTCACAAGCCTCGACTTCACACCACGGCATCACGACGATGCACTTGTTGTCGAGCGTGGGGATGACGTCCTTCCAGTCCGTCACCTCCTTGACGCGGGACCAGTATTGCTCCTTGGCGCGATTAAACATGTTGTCTTGTATGACCTCAAGGAAAGTGGCAACATTCGTGCCAATGTCGGCGAGGGGAAGGGGCTTCTTGTCGCCGTTATCGCGTCGAACGGAGAGGGTTTGTTGTTTCTTGAGGTCGTTTGGTCCTATCTCTAGACGAAGGGGGACACCCTGACATTTATGTGATCAGCCATAGCGTAAGTCACAACAGAGAAATAGCTATACCTTCTGTTCCCAGTCATTGAACTTGTAGCCAGGAGTGTATCCCTCACGAAGGTCAGCCTTAGCCCGGACACCAGCCTTCTTCAGCGTCTTGGCCAACTCCTCGCAAGCATCATTGATCTCAGCCCTCTGCTCGTCCGTCGACTTCGCCGTGATACCGCAAGGAACGACAATAACCTGAATACTCGCCACCCTCGGGGGAAGTACCAGCCCTTGATTATCACCGTGCACCATGACCATCACACCAATCGTGCGCGTAGACAAACCCCAAGAGTTCTGCCATACGTATGATTTGGACTTATCAACCGGGTCCTCCACGAAGATATTGAACATCTCCGGCCTGGAGAAGTTCTGACCCAAACAATGCGATGTGGCTCCTTGGATTCCGCGCCCAGAGGTTGGGATGAACCCTTCGAGGGTAGTGGTGTACAGTCCTCCTGCGAATTTCTCCTTCTCTGACTTGATACCTGGGATAACAGGGACGGCGAGGAGGTCTTCGTAGACTTGCCGGTAGAGGTCGAGGATCTGTCGCACCTCAGCGTCGGCTTCGGCTTTGGTGAGGAAGGCGGTGTGGCCTTCTTGCCAGAGGAACTCGCGCGTGCGGAGGAATGGTTGCGGGTTTTTGAATTCCCAACGAACAACGCTGTTCCATTGGTTAAGCTTGAGTGGGAGGTCGCGATGACTTCTAATCCATTTGGCGTAGTCTGAACAGACGTTAGACATGTTGGAAGGAGATGTCGATAACACGTACAAGGGTACATGGCAGTCTCGGAGGTTGGACGGATTGCAATAGGTTCTTCAAGATCGGAGTTTCCACTGCGAGAATGCTGTCAGTTTTTCTTCAGGTAGACGTGGAGGATAGCTCACGCTCTCGTCACCCAAGCTACCTCTGGAGAGAATCCTTCTATATGATCCTTTTCTCGCTCTAATACAGACTGAGATACGAACATAGGGAAGTACGAGTTTTGAACACCGAGCTCCTTTATCTGGGCGTTAAACCAAGCTGCAAAAGAGAATGAATCAGATGAAAGAGGCAAAGCGCCATATCACAACGACTCACTCTGAATCTCCTCCCAGATACTATATGACCACGGTTTAAGGATATAACACCCACTGACGCTGTAATAGTCTAGCATGTCCGCTTTGAGCAGAACCTACCGCACACGATCAGCCTGCGTCAGAGTTATCCAAGGCAAACGTACGTTGGTATACCATCCGGGGAAATCAACTTCCTTCTTTACTCCAATGGCAATCTGAACGGCACCCTCGATCTTTGCATCTTCTTTCTCCTTCACTGGAGGTTTCGATGTCTGAGCAACGGTAGCTGGGGAGGGCGCAGTGGTGTCCAAGTCTACCACCTTGGTTTCGGTGGTTTCTAGGCTCTTAAGATGGGCAGCGATGTCTTTGCCTGAAAGAAAAACGGTGTTGCTGGAGGCAAAGGCGTGGACGGCGAAGAGTGAGGAGGATTCAGCGATCGAAGGATCCAAGACCGTGACGACCTTTGAAAATGTTGTGCTGTCGATTGCAAGAGGGGATACTGAAATTAGAACGTTAGATATTGATTTCAAATGAGCAAACAAGCGACGTACGAGAGTTCTTATCAAGTGAAAAAAACTCTGTGAGTAGATCCTCCGACGCCAACCGCAGCTCCTTCAGATTCAGCTGCTTGGCAATGGCACCCGAGTTGGTCTCCGTCTCATCGCGGGCAATTACGACGACCGGCACCGGGGTAGCTGATTTCGCAGTCTTGGGTTTGTAGACAAGGGTTTTGATGAGCTCAAATGTTTTCGGAGAAGATTCATTGGCAGCAAGGGCCTCCCGCCACGCTGCTGGGGATGTGGTTTCGGCATGCGATACTGTAGATGCTGGAGTTATGCTGAGGGCTGAGAATGCACTCGCAAGCCTGTCCTGGAGAGCCATGGAGGATGAGAAGAGGCGCAAAGAGCAACAGAAGGGGTTTGTGTGTGACTCGACGAAATTTGGTCTCCTGACTCTTATCGATATCAGATTCCGTCCCGCCAACCTAAACCCACGGGCGCGCAATAGCTGTCTGACAGCATGTTGCCCTGCAAGCATGAATTGCAAGGTGAAACCTTTTTGTTGTGCTGGACGCGAAATTGGCGTCGTCAACAGGACCAGTGATCGTCACTGACTATGTAGATAACCCTGCTGATTATAACCAACTTAATCAATGCCAGAGCATCCTAGCTGCTTACACGATGAAGACATGCTTTCCCCGAAGCCCAGATCCCGACCTGCACGTTGATCTCCTTGCCTCTTATTCTCCCCTGCCTTTACTCTCCCCTGCCTAAAGCAGAAACCTCGTGGATTCGGAGAGATAACCAGCATCAAGTTCATCACAAAGATTTTTTTCTCTCAGAGGAATACGTTCTTTTATCCGACGCAATCCTATTAGGAAATCTTTGGTGTAATACAGGAATGATCTATTGACGGTGACCAAGTGTGTAATTTGAGCGTCGTGGGGCCAAGCTGGATGTAGAACATTCATCGTTCACAGAGAACAAGTCGGAGTTACAACGGATTTGGGGGCGGATCCAACACTCGTGCGCCATGCAACCTCACAGCTTTCTCCAAGAGCTGATTCCTTATCGTTAGGCTCACACCCATACATGCTGGTGTCGAAGGGTGTGATTGTGTATAAGCCGATCACATTTTTTGTCGTTGACAGGGCGTGCAAGCACTTCAAGAAGGGTCCTTGTGCTCGCCTTTAACTCGTGTACTCGATCATTGAACCCTCTACACAACTGGTTACTCCACTGACCAAGTTCCGGGATGCCCTGACTTCGATATCGGCACGTTGAAATTTTCGCCTTTATTCTCTTGCCATTCAAACACGTTCCGGTCAGGTCAAGGATCATCATCAAGCGCGCAGAAAAGGCCTCAGCATACTTCCTTGCCATGAACTTCTCCGTATAAAACCGGAGAAGCATCTTCTTGTTCTGTCAGAGCATTTACCTTACCCCTATTCTCACCCTTTACTCGATGTCGACCGCTTCCAATGACGTGCTCTTCTGGACCAACCAGGACCCACGGGAGAGCGTTCTCTTCAACTCGTCGGGTGTTCTCTACCGCTTTCAGGTTAGGGTGAACCATCAACATTGTTTCTTCAATACCTCAATTGTTTTTACAGACCGTAGTGAACCCCAGCGGGAAGAGCGTAACAACTCTATCGCGGGTCCCTCGGCCCAACAAAGAAGAACGAGTGGCAAAACTCGAGTGGTCTGCCAATGGCGGACTCGGCCGCATCGTCATTGGAAAAGTAAAAATTCGCCGCGTTCTGATGCCACTAACTGTATTTGACATTACATTTTCAGAGCTATCTGGAAATGTCCGACCTCGTTACGCCAGATCAGACAGTTGCTGTGAGCTTCAATTAGTTGACCGACACCCCATCTTACCTCTCAATCCTTAGGGTGCTCGCTATTTCATCGGTCCTGATGGATCTCCATACCGTTGGCGATACAGTAACACCAGCCCTGACATTCTTGTAAGTTTATTGAGTATTTCGGTTCTTCCAAGAGCCGAATTTCGGTTTTATTCATTCTAGCTCCAAGATGCGAACGACATAGTGGTGGCATTTTTTCGACCAACTGGGAAAACGCGTTATCAGATTGGTGACGTCTTTGGTGAACTTCATTTCATTCGCACGGCCGGTGCAGGGACTGTCGTGGGTTGTTTGATGGCTTGTTTGCAAACTAGCTGATGACCTGTACAGATGCACTCACCAATCATGGACATGGTGACAGTGACCGCCATGCTATTCCGATTCTGCACGGCATAGAATATTTGAAATGTTGCCTGGATTGCTCTGTTCAAAAATAATATTAGCCATTGTGTACTATATCACCTACCAGGGGGCGCTCAGCTGAAGAAAACGGGATATCAACTACCCTCGGGTGGTGGTGTATGTTGCTCTCGGAGTCCTAGTTCCAATTTAACTAGGTATATCATTGCACACCTGTAGATTTGTAATTAATTGATCATTATTGATACTCTGCCAAATATCTCAACTCTCCTGGCCACTGCTACTTTGCCATACATTATTAAATACCACAAAGCTATGTGTACACTGAGGACTTCAAACCAGATTAAAATTATCTGGCAGATACCAGGGTAAAGGGGTTAGAACAACTTGTTAGGCTGATATGGATTAACTGGTAATTGGAAACATCCCTCGGTCCTGGTATACCATACCGAGTTATCAACTAGTTAAATTAATCTGCTTTATGACCAAAATAATCTGGTATTGAAGTGAATTAACATGTTTCATGGGTAATACAAGCTAGGTTGAATAACCTGAGAAGCTGATTATTTTACTCCAGGAGACTATGCATTTGGGCCCATCTGGCTTTGCATTGATACTTGTTAAACATGTAAAAATTAATTTGGTAAGTGAATACATATTGTAAGTATGTCACTCAAGAGCCTCAAACTGACCCCACTCTTCCTCTGCTTCTGCTGCAACACAATGATGTTTTCTTGTGTTCTTAGTGTTTGGAAGTCCGGTCACAGGACTGAAAAAAGACCGTGACCAATCAAGACCGCAAATTAACAGGACCGACAAAGACCATAACTGCGGTCCGGTCTACGGTCCTCTATAAATTCGAAAATTTCAAGACCAAGCAAAAACCGGTTTAACTGGTCTAAGACCGGTCTTTCGAGCCAGGTGGCTGAACTTATAATATATTTATTTCCTTCTCACAGAGTTATGTTTTTGATGAGAACCAAATACTGCACATCACATGTGCATCTTTCTCACCACCACACCACCATCACCACGACCACCTCCACTTTGTCGTCTCTGCCACCACCAACCACAACCACGATCATCGTTCAACCACTGCCAACTACCCCAACAATGATGACAAGGTGGCAACGCCATGTTACCTGCCCAATGGATGAACGATGACCTGGCACATTAACAGATGTGCCACGTTGTCCAGACGCTGATGACACATGTCGTTGTTGTCCATATTAATCAATGTGAGTAACATACCTCCCCCTCTTCTTTCCTCACACGAGAAGCAGGGGCCACATCGCCATTGGCGACATGGCAACCAACAACTTACAGACGATGGTGACACATGGACAAATGATGACGATAACACATGGACAAATGACGACGATAACACATGGACAAATGACGACGATACACAGACAAACAAGGGTGATATGCAGACGAACGACAATGATACACAGATGACCAATGGTGATGTGCAGACGAACGATGGTGATATGTAGATGAATGAGAACAACACACAGACAGATGACCCATGTCATTGTATCAATTCAGGTGAGCAACCTTATTCTCCTCCCCCTCTCCTTTATTAACAGGAGAGGCAGTGGACATGTTGCTGTCAGTGACATTGTAACCAATAGCTGACGAACAACAATGACTAAACACAGACAAATAACGATGATGACGATACACAGACAAACCACAATGGATGGTACATGTTGACAGATGACCTAGTGCGTCAAGGGGCATACCATGTTGTCCAGATGGTGAACCAAGTCCTGTATGCTGACCCCCTTAAACATTAAAATACATAGAATATTGTTGTATTATGGCCACCTAACCCTACAAAGACTGGTCTAGATAGTGTTGCCGAAGTTCAGTTCAGTCCGGTTCTTTGCCTCTTTGTGAGAACTGAGAACCGAACTGACAACCTTCAGCCAGAACCAAGAACTGAACAGGACTGAACAGGTAAGAACCATTCTTTCCTGTCCGGTTCCGTTCAGTTCCCGGTTCGAACTGCCGAACTGGCGAACATTGTTATTGCACCACTTCTCGCACAATTGGCACTGAACACCAGCGCTGGGCGCACGTGTGGTCGAGTCCGCTTTCGTCGCCCATGCACGCCGCTTCTTCAGCGCAAGCCTGGCAACAAAAATTTCCTCGTCCTCGTTCTCTTGCGAGGATTTCATTTCGCATGAAGGGCTGAAGCCTTTGGTGGATTGACAGGCTTTTCGAGGTCGCTGCTGGAGCTTGTGGGCGAAGGAACGGGAAAAGGGCCGACAGGGAGAGTGGGAGGCAGCGGGATGTGGATAGACTGGACCTCGAGATGATCGTCTTCGACTGCCGGAGGTAAGTCTACGGCATGAGGGATGTCACTAAAGATATGATAAATATGTTAGTCAAATGCCGTGTTAATTGAAAGATGGAAAAAAACACACACACCTCACACGAGTCACCATGGGGATTGACGTCTGAAAGTCGGACATGCTCATGAGGGACTGAATCAGCCTGTTTGATTGCCTTTCGAAAGATTGTTTTATAATGAAAGATGGCAGAGACGATAGCAGAGATGGCAACTTACAGGCAGGGAATGAAGGCGAGCCATGCAGGGCACGGTAACCTTCGAGGCATTCTTCACCCTGCTTGCACCCTGCCAAACTTGTCATTGACGAAGTGGGTGTACAGTAAAAAGCAACCAAATTGGGATTGACAGTGGTTGTACTATCTTCTGTTTACTTGTAGAGTTCTGCAATCTCCGAAAACCTCGCACAGGCCACCGGCAGTGTTGTTGGAACTTGGCGTTGTGACTGGTGTTGGCCAACAATGTTTTAAAACTCTGAAAACGCACTCAATCTTCACAAACGCAACTCGTTTTCAAGATTTCTCAGTCAATTCTCAATGAAAAAAAATGAATAAAACATGTCTGTTCAGTTCGGTTCGAACCGGTTCAAAAGCAGTTCTCAAAATTTTTCTCATACCTGAACTGCGAACTAGAACTGACTGCTTGAGCCCGAACCAGAACTGGAACCGTAACCGAACTGTCTGTTCGGTTCTGCCAGTTCGGTCCGAACTGACAGTTCGGAACTGAACTTCGGCAACGCTAGGTCTAGACCAGTCGCAAACCGGTTAAGACCAGAACTGGTTAAAACTGGTCTGGTAACCCCAAAAGACTGCAAAAGACCGGTCTGTCATGGTTCAGTTAGGTTTTTTGAAGTTCTCGAATTGGGAGGACCAGTTACATGGTCTAAGGTGCTGGGCACCAAAAGACCGGACCAGACTGGACTTTCAAACACTATGTGCTCTTGTCACCACTCTCATCCTTGTCTTCATCCTCATCATCCAAGCTGCTCTCTGAGTTAGTTGCACTTGAACTCGACTCGAGATTTCAGCTTCATGCCAAATGATGAACCAAATAGTTTTAAATTAGGTTACTTAGGTATTAGTAAATAGTAGAATATTGAAAGCAGTCTGAGAACAGGGAGGTTGGTTATACTAGGTGGAGGTGTCTCGAGAGGGTGGGCAATACTGAATGAGGTTGGTGGGAGGTGAGGCAGTGAATGGAAGGGAAAATAAGTGACTTACCTTGCAGCCTTGCATCTAATCCTCCTTCAATGTCTCTCACTCATTTTTTTTTGGGGGGGAGTGGCAGAATATGGCGACACCACTGGTGAAGATGGTAACCTAAGAACTGGGTCTTGGCTGAGGATGGTGGGCAATGCAGCAAAAGAGGGCACAGTGGTGACAGTGCAAGAACACCTACTCAAGGTGATGCCATATGACAAGCAATGTTTTTAGAACAAGTTATAAAATGAATCACTTACCTTTTTTCATTGAGCAGCATGGATGGGGATCTAGACCTGAAGGGAATGGACACAGTTGAGGTGGCAGCAGTTGGAACATTGAATGTTGAAAGTTCGAAATCCTCTTCATAAGTCGTCTAGACTCCGCTTCAAATATGTTTGTTGAACTTTCACTGCAGGAGTTGGCTTGTTTGAGCTGTGGGGAAAATGTGAATTAAAAAATGATATTATAAAATCTTGTTCAAATATGAAGGTGCTGGAGAAAACTTGAATAAATTTAAAAATTTTCCCTCAGTTGTCTAGGCTTTATCCATGACTGTGAACAGGAATATATTTACAAATTGTTCTACTTATGTCATGTAGAGAAAAGGAGAAGATATCAATAGTGTATCTAGCTAAAAGGCACCAAAACAAAGGTGAATATACTAAAAATCAATTCCAGAATACATCCCTGGGATACATTTCCAAATGAAGTACTATTTCCATGGTGCTTAAGAGGTGAAGATATTAGAAATTTATCCACTGATCAAAATGTGGCCAAAATGTGGCAAAATTTAGTCACAGAGTCACACCAAGACCCAATGATTTCCAGAAATGGATTACAGCCCCAGTGATTCCTCAAGACCATTGATGTTGCACTACTGTTGCAACAACCACAAGTTCTCATGGGGGCCTGTGAAACCTCATGATCCTCACAACAGTAATGTGCTGTGTCAAGGGAGTTTGACCCACAAGTTTTGCTTGTTGATGCTGGCCATGGCTGTGGATCAACTCAGTACTCACATCCTGCAGTCTATCCTTGAACATGATCACCTCTGTTGTAGGGTGGAACACCATATTGTCCAGAAGATCGTCAGGGTATATACCAAGCTGTAATGGGAACCTGCACAATGGTGAAGAGAACTCTCAGGTGTAACATTCACTTCCCCTCCTCCCCCGCCAGCAGCAGCGCTCAAATACTGCAGCCTCAGCGAAAGCAGATCCAACTCCCCCCTGCATGCAACATATCAGCAATAAGTGTATCATTGCCCTCATGTCCATTCTCACCATCATCTGCCCCATCTGCCCTCCTATTCAAATAAAACTTGACAGCCAAATCTTCCATGAAATCATTCATAGACAACTTCTTAATGACAGGATGCATGGACAGGTTACTTGCTATGGACCTTATGCTCCCTACGCTGCTCCTCTTGACCTTGGGCACCTCCATAACTTCCACCACAAGCATCTTGAACACCACCAGGGGCTTTTCCTTTCTAACTGGTCTTTTTGTGGTCTTTACATCTCAAAAATTTAAAGACCGAACCGCAGGTCCGGTCTTTTGTGGTCTTGGTCCAGTCTGGTTACAGTCTTTTTCCAGTTACGAGACCAGACTTCCAAACACTAATTCTAACAACAAATGACAACTGAATGATTTGGTCATTGTTTGTTGTCTGGTTGCCACATTTTGTAAACTAGAGCGAGTGGTTGGGATAGGACCAAGTTAGAGGAAGTGGGGAGTGCAAGACCAAAAATCAATAAATTTAAGGCACACTGTGGGCTCCATTGGCAGGTGCAGCTTAGCTCACTCTGTGTGCCACTGGCATTACCTATGCAGATGGAAGTAATCTCTGCCATGATGGATTGTTACAGATTGTTGTTTGGCTCAACACAAGTGATAATAATGGTTTTAAGCTAGGGTTAGGTCTGGTAAGCTAGCATAAGGCCTGGACTCAATATGCCTAGATCAGGTCAAGGTAGATTTTCTAGTGCTTGAAAGTCCAGTTAGGTCCAGTTATTGGGTAACCAGGAGCTCTAACTGAGACTGAGACCGGTTAGGCTTCCTTCCCAAATCCAAAATAACCTAACTGGACCGAAAATAACCTACCAAAACCAGTTAGTTGTTAGGACCAAAAAAACAAAGAGTTATTTAATTTGGGCAAAACCATCCATATATGTCTCAGTAGATGTTATTATGGTATATGTTAGCTTTAAAACAAACTCAAGAACACTTAATTTGGTGAGGAATTGACATATTTATGAAAATATTCTTGAAAGTCTACTATTTTGGCCAATATTTTTGAAATTTGACAATAACTCTGTCAAATTTTGAGTGTTTTTCACATTCTTAAGTGTGTTTTGAAGGGGTATATCAGGGCCGGTTACAACCGGTTATAACCGGTTTTTTAATGGTCAGTTAACTGCAAAATAACTGGTTAATTTATTTTTGAAATGGACTAACCCTAACTGCAGTTAGGTTAGTTCTGCGGTTAGGTCTGGTACAGTCTCAGTTATTTTCCAGTTAATTAACCTAACTTCCAAACACTGTTGTTGTACATAAATATCTTCATGTTGCCTAGTGTACTTTAACTTTGAATGCCCTTGTCGCCCTCCACATCTGAAGCCCTAGCCATGTATAAGAAAGAGGGCAAGTTATTTAAGTCAGGGAAGCTCGTTCTTAACATGTCTGGCTGTTACTAAAATGTCTGGCTCCAAATCCCAAAAAGGTGTCAGAAAAGTGTCTGAAATTTGTCTGAAACTGTCTGACTGTCTTACATCTGAAACTGTCTGGCCCATCAGACATGGAGATCATTCACAAGGCCCAATCCAGACATAAGACATGTATAAGTCAAACAAGTGCAAGTAATCTCAATAAGGCAATGTGTCATTTTCCTGATGCAGTGAAAATCTTATTGGGTCACCATCCCCAGTCAAGTTCAGTGGTGAATGATGCTCATACAGGGGCAAGCGGCATTGATTTTACCAATGCATTTTATATGATGCCAAAGACCAAGGAGTAGTGTTTGCAGGTTCAGTCCTATGGACCGAAAAAATCCATAGAACCGAACTGAACCGGACTGCAGTCCGGTCTTTTTTTCGGTTGTGGTTGCCCAAATTTTGTGTTATTCCAGTTGCCAGTTGCCTCATTTAAAAAATCTTTCAAAACCGTTCAAAGACCAGTTTAAATCGGTTGCAACCAGTTAAACTGTCACGTGAGTTACGTAACCTTTTAACCACTTTTATTACCTTTAATTTGATTTTTGTTTCATCAAAAATGGTTAAGAATTGAGAAAGATATAATGAAATCCATTCTGAGACAAATATTCTTTTTGTGCAACTTGTACCAGAATGAATTTAATTCTAACTCACTCAAATTTTAATCTTTTTTATTCATTCTATTGTTGGATGTGAAAACTTCAAGTAGACAAATATTCTCACCATCTATCAATGTAG